>JADBJO010025433.1:17500-23779 GCA_016801955.1 Conus betulinus
TAAAGATCAACTGGTCCTAAAGATCCACGTGTGCTACACACACAGGTGACTATACTTTGAATGCTCCTACAACATCCCTACGAAAGATCCATAGGTCCTATCTAGACAGGTGACCATTTACCGTGAAATACCGTACTATACCTCACCTAAAAATCCATAGGTCCAACCCACACAGATGACCATCCACCATTAGATACTGTTCTATACCTCCCCTAAAGATCCATAGGTCCTACCTACACAGATGACCATCCACCAAGAAATACCTAACTATACCTCCCTTAAAGATCCATAGGTCATACCTACACAAATGACCATCCACCATGAAGTACCTAACTATACCTCCCCTACAGATCCATGGGTCTTATAAACAAGGTGACCATTCACCGTTAAAGACTCTGGTATACCTCCTGTCACCGATCGGCGGTACTAAACCAGCACGTCCACGTGTTCAGAGTGGTAGCTCAGAATAGAGAGCGTGCGCGCGTATGCGTGTGAGCGCACTTGTGTGTGTGTGTGTGTGTGTGTGTGTGTGTGTGTGTGTGTGTGTGTGTGTGTGTGTGTGTGTGCGCGTAAGGTTGGGTTATAGTTAGGTGGGGGTTAGGATAAGGTCCTCGGGGTTAGGTAGGAAGGTTAGGCTAGGGGGGGGGGGGGGGGGGGGGGGGGGGGGGGGGGGGGAG
This sequence comes from Conus betulinus, assembly GCA_016801955.1. Taxonomy (NCBI): domain Eukaryota; kingdom Metazoa; phylum Mollusca; class Gastropoda; order Neogastropoda; family Conidae; genus Conus; species Conus betulinus. Next base: position 18,178 of record JADBJO010025433.1, read on the forward strand.
CAGGGGAAGTAGGACATATAGTATTGAGGGAGCGTAGCAGGAAGTTGGTTTCGTTTCCGACTGTTACCCTTTGTTGCTTTGGTTCCGTATGAGAGAGGCCGGGGCAAGATACCGGCTGTTTTGTTGTTGCGTTGTAAATTATCGTGTTGTTGCACGGGCAACAACTAGTCCGTTGGTCGGGTGTGTGAGCTCTACGGAGGGATACGCTGTTCTGACCAATGACTGCTTTGTGTTGTGAGTGAGGGTCACTTGATTCCGACCAGGGCGGAATGCGTTGGGGTAGCTGCACTTCGGTCCCTGGTGGTCGTCGGAGTGGACGTGTTCCTTGTAGGTGCGGCGGGAGTGCCGTTAGTTCTGCTGAGTGAGTGACTTCCAGTCATAGTCAGGGCCAGGTCCTCGTCGGGTTGGTGTGCCCTTGGCCTGTGCCGAGTTCTGTGTTGTCCTTGTTGGCAGCCACTTTCAGCCAGTTGCAGAACTGGTGTGGTTGATCGTCTGTCTGTCCAGTTGTTTCAGCAGGTATCCAGCTTCCATGCGAGGCTGGGGCCGGATCACTGCAGTCGGCGGCCGCGTGGTGGCAGGTGAGCGGCGACGTCCTCTTACCTGTGCTCTTCCGGGAGGGGGAGACCACCCAGGCCGTCTGCCGTCCGTGAGGCAGTTCTCCTGCTACCTGTGCTCCTTCGGGAGGGGGAGACCACCCAGGCCGTCTGCCGTTTGTGAGGCAGTTCTCCAGCCCCCTGTCCCTCTTTCCCAGGAGGGAAGGACCGCCCTGCTCAGGCGCCTTGTGATGGGGGGGTGCTGCGCCAGGACTTCCTTCGCCCTCAGTTCCGGCGGAGCCTTCAGGGGTTCCTTCAAGAGTCGGGGCCGTTGAGAGGGGGCCGGGTGTGTGTGTGAGTGTTGTGTTCTGCGGGGAGGAGTCAGCTTGCGTGAGGCCACGGAGGAGTCAGCCTGCGAGCGGCCACGGACAGCACCGAGGAGCAGTGTTTTCCGGGAGGAAGGTTGTCAAATTTTGTGGTAGGAAGGGGGTGTAGCAATAGGAGTGGGGTCAGGGGTGTTAGCTGCTGCCTCCTTTAGGGACGTAGTGGCCAGCGCGGGATAGGGCACCTGTCGTTGCCTCCCTTAGGGACGCAGCGACCAGTGTGGTAGTGGTCCCGAGTCAAAAAAGGAAGAGTGGGTCCCTGGGAGAGGGGTGGGGGTGGTATTATTTTAGAGATTAGAGTCCCTTGGGTTAGTCCTTGTCCCTGGTAGTTAGCCACCCACGTGTGCGGGCTATCGATGCGTCCCCAGGTCACAGTGATATACCGCAACTGGTGTCTTAGGATAGGTTAGGGTCCCCTAGGTCGTAGCAGGGTGGGGTGGGTCAGCGGGGAAGTGGGATACAGGTGTGCGGTTATGGATGGGATGTGAGTGGTGGCGCCATAGTGTGTGTGTGAAATAAGGAAGTGTGCATGATTGTAAAGCTGTGTTAGTGTGCTGTGTTGTCTGACCTAGTGTGTGATGGGCGTGGGGTAGGGGGTGGTAGGGCCGTCCAGGTTAGCGACCGTGACAGCTCCCCTAAAGATCCATAGGTCCTATAAACAAGGTGACCATCCGCCATTAAATACTGTGGTAGACCTCCCCTAAAGATCCATAGGTCCTATAACAAAGGTGACAATCCACCATGAAATACCGTACTATACCTCTCCTAAAGATCCATAGGTCTCACCTTCAGGGATGACCAGGCAGAAAGTTTTACCTACAAGACAAACCGTCCACCACAATTACCACGAACCTTAAACCCACCATCACTCCTTTTTTAAAAAAAAAAAACCTACAAACAAACAAAAACACCGAATAACCCCTGCCAATACGGGTGGTCATCCACCTGAAATTACCATCCTACATCTCCACCCACCCACCCCCACCACCACCCCATTCCTATCCCACACCACCCACCATACCCCACCCTACACACCCACAGTCCCTGTATACACCGGGTGACCATCCACCCTGAATACCAGCGTTCTAGCTGTGCGTGCCGCCCGCTACTTACGGTGACCCCAAGCGTGCAGAGTGGATTAGAGAAAGTACAGTGGAGTCCAACACCTCTGTCCTGCAGGCCATTGTCCAGCCTGTAACAACGGAGGGACATGAACTGAAGCGGCCTGTAAGCCACGGACCGGCTGAGTGACCAGCGGACGAACGAACGAACATGTCCGGCCATACACGTCTTCCATTTGAAAATGATTTTACTTTTTTTTTTTTTTTAGATCTGTCAACAGCCTGTTTAAGAGAGAGATTTTCCCTGAGAGATTCGGTTCGGTTCTGTGATTATTTTTAATGACTTAATCACAGATGATGATTCTCATCTATCTATCTATCTATCTATCTATCTATCTATAGTATGTGTGTGTGCGTGCGTGAGTGCTTGCTTGAGCGCGCGTGCGCGCGCACGCGCGCGCGCGTGTGTGTGTATGTGTGTGTGCGTGTGTGTGTGTGTGTGTGTGTGTGTGTGTGTGTGTGTGTGTGTGTGTGTGTGTGTGTGTGTGTGTTCGTGTGAGTGCATGTGTGTCCCTACTTGTCAAGCTTTGGATCTTCATAACGATCTGGCCATTTCAGACCGAGCAACATAAGTATTGATGGATCATACAAAACACAAGTTTTCATTTTGATATTTTCCATGATTAATACCTTTCTCTCAAAAAGTTTTTTTCCTGTCAAGGGAGTTGGTTTAGAGATAGTTGCAAGCTACTAATCCGTTTCATGCAACAACTGACGCCCCGAAGTGCGGCCATATATTAACTTCTCCCGATTCAGATATGCCAATAGCATGTTTCAGGACTTGTTCTTAAGACAGGCAGTCAAAAGATTAAGTGTGCGTTACTAATTTGTTTAATATTACACTGAGTCTAAATGTCCAGTCAAGTTGTGTGTAACTTCTTCCATTTCAGATTTGCTGACTGGCTTTCTAAGGATTTGCAATGCTAAGGTACTGTCCATTTGCACTACGATAGACAGAAAGCCCGGCCATATTCAACTTCTGACATTTCAAATATTTCAACACCATACTTATGAACATACAACGAATAGGTATTGGTTATGTGACTGTGTGGAAAGAGAACAATTGAAAACAAATTTAATGTTTCAGGCCTACGGTCTATAACAATGTGAGGTGCAGTGCACACGTAAAGAGAAAAAAAGAGAAATGACAACAAAAGTATATTTTTCGATGTACTAATACTGCTAATTTATGAGGGGTAACTAATTATTCATGCTGAGTGGAACACGAGTTCTCTTTTTTGCAGTGTATAATAAATATACACAGTAATATATCTTGTAATATGCACATTTTCGTTTGCAAGTAATTGTTTTAGTTCAATAGAGTTCATGTTCTGAAATTGTCTGTGCTTCAATATGTATTTTCTCTGAAAGGCATATAAGCATTACATCTCAATAGAAAGTGGAGTTCCTTCCTAAGTTGGTTGCAAAAAGGGCATGCTTTGTTTTTTTCTTTGTATCTGCTATCTATATTCAGGTCGTTTTAAGCCAAGACGAAATCTCGTGAAATACATTTTAAATTTGTTTACCGTTAAATAGGTTAGATAAGGTCCTGGTTGTAAAAAAGAGATTTAAATGAATAATAGGGTGTTGAAGTGATCACTTGAATTTAATTTGCTAACCCCATCTTGCTGATAAACAGAGAGAGAGAGAGAGAGAGCGAGAGAGGAGAGAGAGGAGCGAGAGAGAGGAGAGCGAGAGAGAGAGACGAGAGAGATGGGAGAGAGAGAGAGAGAGAGAGAGAGAGACTTTGATACTTTGAAATTTTATTGTCATTATCAAAAGGTCTTATGACAAAGGGGGCTAACAGGGTAATAACACATTCCTCGTTTAATTGCCAACAATATAACCCAGTTATTATCGATGATCAATCAAATCAAAACAAGCAAAACAGGTAGAAAAAAGTAGAAAAAGTCTGTCTTCGGATATCCTCGTAGACACGAGTACTCCTGTTTCTCATTTATCATTTATCATACATAACAACAATAACGACGACACAAACATCAACAACAGCAAAAACAAAAACAAAAATAGCATATATGCAAAAAGGGAAAAAGTAATATCATCGATTAATTTCGACCATTAACTCAGTTAACGCGATGACGATATCCCTGAACTCCTCTACCTGTTTTAATTTGTATTTTCCAGGATTTGGGCACTTTTCAATACACTAAGATTATAAATGTTTCTGTCTTATTTTCATTGCTTCTGCATTGAATTTAGCAACTGATTGATCATAATATCGTCATCAGATGACAGAGAAGCAACATCGTGCCTTTCAAAAACATCCACAGTGGAAAATGAACATTTTTACACGCACTTCATTGTATGCAGTCACCTTGAAATAAAAAGTGCTTTTCGTTGTCAGTACTGAATCCACATGAAAGGGCATGCTGATTCTGTGGATGTTCCAAACTCGAACCATGTCTTAGTCGCATTAAAACTTAAAGTTCGTAACCTAAATCTTACGTAATTGATTCTATGCCATTCGTTGTGATAACATTGAGAAACTTTTCTGTATGGAATACAATTATTCTAAAAAAAAAAAAAAAAGAAAAGAAAAGAAAAGAACCAACGATACTTTTTTTTTTTTTTTTTTTTGCTTTCCATATTTGAAATGCCAGTTCTGTTTAAAAGAACAGATAAGCCTATCTTTTAAAATTCTGTAATAAATGTTTGTTCATATTCTCACTCTTTGGGTCATTCCACACTATCCAATACTTGTTCTCATTGCACTTTCTTTACATTATTAGCACAGTTATCTCTGTCTCTTTCCATTTGTAACAGCATCATGTCATAAGCATGTCTGGCACAAACGTGACTGTGGAAGCTTCAATATTTTCAACCAATACCAAACACATTTCACAAAAGACCTTATGTAAAGAGGGTACCTGTCCACCTCTCCGTATAAAAGAGTGTTATATTGAATTAATTGGCACCTGAAAAAAACGCTTCATAGCATACGTGTGTAATTTTTCTACCTGTGGATTTTCTTTCTAACCCCCCGAGCTTTCAGCTCCATAGGTAGTAAAAGTTCTATCTTTGCATAAAAAAAATTTCAAAATATACCATACCCCATACAATTCAGCTTTCTTAAAGATCTCAGAATTTCAATGACGCTTTTCTTTTTACCCTTCCGTCCAAAGATTTTTTGCATGCATAAAACTGTAACGTCAGGTTTGTTGAAAGTATCATCCTGAATTGTTTGACATGCTTGAACCCTTGTGCTTTTAAACATAAAAACCATCTTTTTCTTTCAGTAGGTGGTCCCCCCTTTCAGAAACACCTACAATTTTGATGTCTTATCTAAGTGAATTGTTTACACATAATCGATCTGCTTCCTCTTTTTAAGACATTTGCTGTGTTTTTGTAAACCTAAAACTGTTCCTTAGATAAAAGATACACATTCGGTTTCAGCATAAATGCGTCAACAAAAATATCTTTACGGCTCTGGTATTATCCGAATACCATGTCTACCTTACTTGTACTCTTCCTTGCTAGTTTCATAATGAAAAAGAAAACAACAGCGTGGATTTCAACAGATATCCTTGTTTTATCCATTCGGACA
>JADBJO010025434.1:5000-23779 GCA_016801955.1 Conus betulinus
CGTTTCATGTTGGCCAGGGTGTGGTTGGGCAGGTTGAAATGTTGCGTGACTAGAGTCCCAATGTTATTCTTCATGTGAGATCTATGCAGACAGAAACGTTTTCACAGTGAATTTTTTTGTTTCACCAGTGCATTGAGAATTCTGACAGAGTTCATAGAACTTGAGAAAATGATGCTATTGGCTTGACAGTCAATGTTTCTTTGCTCTGGTGGCTAATGAAATTGGTGGATTCCTTGGCGTGCTCTCTACAAATAATACATTTGTTGGAACATTGAAAAAAAAAAAAAAAAAAAAAAAACATTGAGGTCTTTAGGATTTTGTTTGATGGGGAGGGCTGAGGGCATAAGCAAGTCTTTGAGAGTATGGCTGTTTCTTTCTCCTAGGATTGGTGGTTGAGGTATGGCCTGTTTAAGTTTGTCACTGGTGAAAATTGTCTTTAAATTCTTTAAACCCTTGATGGAGAGGGGGAACTGCTAGGGTTATGAGTGACAACGGGTGTTCTAGGGTTGGACAGCTTAGGTTTGTATGTAAGAGCATCATGTCTGGGTGTCTGTTTTGCTTTTCAAGAACAGTGCATAGAGTTTGGGGTTTGTGGCCTCTTAGTCTGAGAAATGTCAACATTTGCTCGGAGTGGGTAATGAAATCTTCTGGCTTGGAGCATATACGTCTGATTCTCAAAAACTGGCTGTAGGGTAAATTCCTTTTGCAGTGGTTGTGGTGGTGGCTAGACTTGTAGTGTAAATAAGCATGTGCATCAGTGGGTTTAGTGCACAGATCTGTTAGGATAGGGCTGTTATGTGACGTAGCCTCACATCAAGGCATGTGTGACGCTCCATCACATGCAGTCTAGTGATATGAATCATTCCCTCATGCCACAACTAAAAAGGAAGAATATTCATGTGGCTTGACTGTGTAGCGGGCGTCCCCAATAATTGTGAGGATTGTTCAGTCAGATAGACAAGGGTGGTCATTGGGTGAAAGTGACCACTGAGAGATAGTTTAATAAGGGCTGGTAAAGTGCTGGTCATGCGTTTTGAACACTGAGTATGCACTCACTAGGAGGAGGGAGGAAAGATTTGTTTGAGAGCCAGCAGATGGCCTAGAGACTCGAACCTGTCAGGACGTTGGTCAAGGGGTCCTCACCGCTGACCAGTCATTACCAGGTGAGCCATAGATAGTTGGGAAAAGCTACAGGGGAAAACCTAAAGAAAAGAGAAAGAAAGAATTCATATGTTGAATTGGGAAGAAGGTTACTTACACGAACCTTATTCGTGTTTCAGCCCTTCACCCTTTACCCTTCACCCCAACAGCTATCCCCCCCCCTCTGACACGGGTGGTTAACAATCGCCATGGTGTGGGGAACACACCGATAGTTCAGCCCCAACAATTGAAGACCCCGGGTAGAGGAGTTGGATCACACTGGTTCCCCAGTGACAGGGAAGTTCAAGGGGACAGAACGTTTTCTGATGTGGACAGGGCATCACGACAGTATGGGGCGAGTCTTGTCTCTGATGCAGGTATGGCATCATAATTACGCAGGAATTATTTATTATCCTGGTCTGGATCTTGGGCCAATGTTATGTGAAGGCCATGACTTTATAGTCTAGTAGGTTGTGAATATTTTTTCTTTGGCAAGAAGAAGAAACTTGTAAGAATTTATTGATTTCAATTTGTAACCCGATTTATCTCCCAGTGTGAAGAGAAAGAGAGATACATGTGTAGAATCTGTTAATTAATTGTTCGATTCATTTAGTAAAGTGTTTTCTCCGAAGGAGAGGGAGAGAAGAAAAACATTTGGTAGTGCGCCTTTTGGTTGATTGGAGGGATTGGAGGGACTGCGTGTGCGTATGGAGTAAATGCTGTCATGAATGCGTGTGTGCAAAAGTGACAGTGTGATAAAAGCCATTCTCTAAGTATAATAATACGTCAAGGAAAGGAAGTTGGTCAACAGAGGTATTGTGAGTGAATGTAATGGGGGATGAACTGTATTGATATACGCCAGGAGTATTTGGGTCAGTCTGAGTCCCTGTCCAGAGTAGCAGTGTGTCGTCTATAATCTTTTCCAGAAGTGCTGAACAGCAGGAATGGGGCTGTTAGAAAAAGTTTTGTTTCAAACCTCCCCATAAACAGATTGGCCACAGAGGGAGCCATGAGAGTCCCCATGGCTGTTCCTGAAATTTGGTGATATATATGGTTTTCAAAGATGAAGAAGTTCTTTCCCAAAACATTATCCATAATTTCTAGAAGTGTATCAGTGGGAGGTATGCTGGGATCAGCTTTTAGATTAAGATATCATTCAACTGCATTTTTGTAGCTCATTCTGGGGTATCTTGAAATAAATTCCCACAACGTCTTTTGTTACCAAAATCAGGTTGGAAAGGGTCCATATTTTGAAATTCTACTCTTGGACAGTGTTTAACAGGTGAGTGATGTCTTGGATGTAACTGTTAAGAGAAGCAATGATATCACGTAGCCAGTGGTCTACTAATGCTGAGAGGTTTTTCCGTTTCCGTATGATCCCCCACCCCTGAAACAAACATGACTTCTCCTTCCTCCACAATAGGCTCGCAGGTCTAGTTTAATTTTCTAATTATAGAGCAAAATACATCATATGCAGACTTGAGAGCTATAGGAAAGCGTTGTATGGTGCATGACTCTCTTTACTGTGATTTTGTAATTTGATTTACTTGTACGGAAAGAGCACATGCGTTTTCAAGCCTCGCGTCCTTTCTTGCCCATGCACACGACAGTGGTTGAGAGAACTACAGGGTCTGGTCCAACAACGATCCGTTTATATTTACATCTTTTATGTGAAAAAAAAAAAACAAAAACAAACCAAGCCCAAACAAATCTTGATGGACCTATTTTATTGTATGGAAATGAACTCATTTAGAGCGTTGCTATACAACTCAAACAACAGAAAATTAGATTTTTCTTTTGCACAGGCAACACGTTGAAGGGGAAATAAATTAGCATGTCCACAAAGTCAACAAGTTTGGCAGAAAGTCTCTGTCACAAGCATTTGCATATGTGCAAGTGCCAAGAAAGGCCGGCCTCATTTTCCACTGGGAGTTTCAGGAACGTCGACTGTCAGTGCAAAAGACGTGGCGGGGTGTGTCGTTGTCTTCCCCTGAAGGGGGACGTGGGTAAGTGTGTCAGCGACAACGCTGAGGCGTCGGGATGGCATAAGCCCCTCGAAAGTCAATCTTCCTCATGGCCATTTTGTTAGGACAGCAGACCTTCTCAGTTCAATCCTCTTCTCCGTCCTGCATGAAGAGGAGCGTGAACAGCCAGCGACAACAAAGTAACATCCTGAAAGAAAAAGTATCATCTACTTGCCCGTGATGATGAATAACATTTTCCAGTGTAGATTATGTCTTCTCTGAATCTTTAGATCCATGCTAACCATCACTGGGCCATCACAGAAAGAAACGTAATCAACTTCTCACTAAACGTTTCGACTTTTTTTATGTTGTGTCTCTTGACCTGTGAACATTATCATTAATTTGACAATGCAATACAAGTATTCATGTATGCTCAACATTTCCTGGGCGAGAAAAAAAAAAAACAAAAAAAAAAAAAAAAAAAAAAAAAACAGATCATCACTCTCTTGCCCTAAATGCTAACTTCTAACCAGCCAGAATAGATTTTGAATTATGTTCTCTGAAACCTATCGTTACACAACATAAACCACACGCTGCAAGCTTTCGCTGTATTGTCTAAATTGTACTGACATACAACCGTGAGAGACTAACAAATTCTGGTCGTTTGTTTCCAGTTTATACATAAATCACATGGTAGCAGAAATGACATTTTTGTTTTAAAACAACGTAACTCGCTGTATTAGAGCGTCGACTGAAACGAGGAAGGTATAGGCCTGATATTCGTGGGATCGATTTTCCATTTAGCTAGAGACGTAGAATGTTACTTCACTGCAAACGAAAGTTTTGAACAATACTCGTTGCAAGGAGCTGATAGGTCGCGTCCTGTGACAACAGCGTTCATAGTGGGGAAAACAGGGAAATGAAGGTAACAGAGGTGAAGAAACTGCCTTTTACCATTTCCTATACTTACATACCTTTACCTCTTTTCTTCCCATTCTCTTCTCTATATGTGCTTAAAAAAACTATTTTCTCTATCTTTCTTTCACATTGATTTCTACTTAAGACAGCAAAATAATGATCATAGAAAAAAGTATTGAAAATATGCTTAGGTAGGGAAAGTAAGTAGGGAAATTAACGCGTATGGAAGAGGAAGGAAAAGGTACGATTAGCGCAGCCTGAACGATTGCGTGACTCACACTATGGAGTTTTCGTTTTCCACCCCAGATTGCTTATGGCACATGACATCAAAAGACAGTTTGCAAGTCAAAATCATTTTTTAACAACATGTATTGAATGGCACAAAGCGTGAGATTCACAATTTCCAAAAGGGCCACGACGCAAAGTTCCAGATTATAGGGGGAGGAGGAAATGGGTAGGGGGGTGGGGGTGGAGGGAGGGGTCATTCCAATGGCATGCACCATTATGTACTTCAGAAAAAAACATTTTTTTTAACCATGATGGGACTGTTTGAACACTTGATGTATCATGCTCAAGGCTACTGTTTGCGACTATCGTGTATATTGATTCTATATCACCTGACGTACTGTAAAATTTCACTACACGGATTTCGATTATACTGACATACGGTACGAACAAGTGATGGTAATAAAAGAGCAATAACACAAAGTATTGTTTAAAAAAAACAAGATGCAGTGTATCCAAAGCAAGAAATTAAATCTGCAATATTCCTTGACTTTACATGCATGTGTGTGTGTGTGTGTGTGTGGGGGGGGGGGGGGGGGGGGGGGGGGGGGGGGGGGGGGGGGGGGGGGGGGGGGGGGGGGGGGGGGGGGGGGGGAGGCCTTAACTGTCATAACTAATCACGTGTCCCATTTCTGTCACTAAAACGTCTGTTTATCACGAGGGAAATTAGAATCAGGTACCCTAACGATCTTCCTCCTTGAGTGAGCACGCCACAAAAGTATTAATGTGCACATCTATAGTCATCAATCATTCACACCCACCACCCATCACTACACTAACACACAACACAAAAATGTTTGCTTGGTACGTCATAATGCCGCATCCTTCTCACTGCAGTCACTTTTTGATCAATGACACATTCTATTCAGTGACGTCAGTTGACTCAAGTGACGTCACCTTGGTGACATTGAAGTCGTGCCCATGACGTTGACAGTGGGTGATGACTTAAGTAGGGGTGGTGTGAGGTGTGTGGATGTGTGGGTGTGTGTTGGTGGGGGGGGGGGGGGGGGGGGGAGGGGGTAAATTGGTTAATGGGCGCGAGGCTTCAGGGCGATGGTGGTCGGGGTGTTCACACGGCATTGATCTGGTCGTCGTTACTGAAGCGGTTGTTGTCGCGTCTAATACTCTGCTGGGAGGCCTTGATGGAGCCCTGCAGCTGTGTCCTCTCCGTCTGTATCCTCGTCAGAGTGTCCTGCCACACGCCATCATCATCATCATCATCATCACCATCATCATCATCATCATCAATATTTCTTTGTAATGTTTCATATAACTGAGGCAAACGTGCATGCGTTTTATTTTGAAGGCGCTCACATTTTTTTTTTTCTGAGTGATCGTGGCTATGTAGGTTATTTTTTTTTCTTTTGTACCACAGTGCGAGGAGGAAATAGAATAAGAACGGACTGCCGTGTTCTATTTTAAAATGAATGTTTGTTGCGTGTGACGTAAAGATCACAAGTTTATCATGGCTGCTTTATGATGCAAAGCATTTGAACGTCGTCACTATTAGCAAGTTCCTACGTCCCGTAGATCTGTGGTTGACTCGAACCAATAGCCGAGTACAGTACAAATCTTACTGGTTTTTGTCCAATTGTTGCCTAGCTCTATGATAGAGGAGAGTAACTGTCTTTGGGCCAGAGTCGTTGTGGAGCAATGAGTCGCTCTTGATACCAACCTGTTGAGGTTAGAATTAGGCTTTTAAAACACTAATAGCTGCTTTGGTACTCTGGTGTTTAGAGGTCGGTGGTCAATGCAATGTGTTGTATCATTTGTTTGTGCAGCATATATTGTGGATTGAGGTAGGCGATGCCAGAGCTGAACCGATCTGTCTGTTTGACCTTGTTAACTAAATTTCTTTTGTTGCAGGAGAATGGAGTATGCATGACGACCATACTAGTTATGTAGTCCCATTGTAAATGCGTGTATGTTGATGATGAGCGTGTTTAATTGTGATGTATCGAGCAGGTAGTTATTAGTCTTTATTTTATGTTGCAGGTTTTCTTTTCTTTTCTTTCTCTTCCTTTAGAGATTTTCTACTACTTTACTCGTGTTTACGCCTGTTCATCACTGTCTGCACCTTGTTACGCCATCATGGTTAACCTTAGTCATCAATCAGTCGTCGCCTTCACTCTTCTGCCATCGTTCGTCATTGTCAACGTATCAATATTCAGCAAGTCTAATCGTATTAACATTTCAACGTGTGGAGGTGAACTATATTATTTATTTTCATTATATTCAACGTCAGGGACTTGTGGACGTGAAGAGATGTACTGCAGGCTATTCTATGCGATGTGTATAAGTTGAACGTTCAGTACACAAGGACAGCAAGAAGTCACGTCGTGTGCTGAAAGACACTCTATCCTGTGGTTTTGCCACACCGTGTGTGTAGCAAGATAATATTTGGGGACTGTTACATACGTAAGGACATTTCATCCGTGGATCTTTCGCCGTGTGTGCAGCAAGATAGCCTTAACTAACTGTTACGTACGTAAGGACACCTACTCCCGTGAACCTGACGCCGCTCGTGCTAGAAGTCGTCATCTAGGAACTGTTCCGTGCGTAAGGTCACATCGTCGTTGCAGTTCGACTATCAACTGTTCACCAGGAGACGGCCAAGGAACGTGCAGGACGTTGTGATCTTACAGACTGAAGAAAGGATTCTTGTTGCTAATACAGGCAGACACACGGATGTATACATGCATCAGAGTTTTGTCTTATAATCTTGAAAGTGGTCTGTGAATGTGTGAGTGATTGAGTGATTGAACGGATTGTTGATTATTGTTCTTTGCTATTGTAGTTTATCCACTTCATCGTCATCATTCATATCATTCACTCCAAATATCAACTCTAGAATGTTATTTCATTTTTCTATTCTTTATTTCAATAAACCATAGGGTTTTTTTTATTTTATTTTATTTTTTAATAAATTTGCTCGTTGACTCTGCATGTCCGTAAGTGTGAAACAGAACCGAGTGGGAGCACACCATCATACGTATCACATATAACTCACCCCTCCTTTCCCCCTTCCCCCTTTCCTCAGATGGTGACACTGTCACTTGATGGTATTGCCACTGTTCCATGTTGCTTATGTCCTTTTGATTGTCAGAGCAGGCCAAAATCATCTAAGCTTATGGAGATAATCGTCTATTACTATCATCCTATGTCAAAGACTTGATAGATAGGAAATATGATTCCTATCTACACATTTTCACTTATGGTTCTCTTTTAGACGCACACACACACACACACACACACACACACACACGCACGCACGCACGCACGCACGCACGCACGCACGCCCCCCCCCCCCCCCCCCCCCCCCCACACACACACACACACACACGAGTCTAATATCACGAATAGTGGATAGACGTTAAATGAAGGGGACACAGATGCTCACCCCAGGAGGCGAAGGAGAGAGAGAGAGAGAGAGAGAGAGAGACCACGGAGAGAGAGAGAGAGACCGAGAGAGGAGAGGAGAGAGAGAGAGAGAGAGAGAGAAGAGGCAAGCCTCACGATTCAAAATACTGTATTTATAATTCATATTAGGCCTCAGCTCACCATGATGGGGAAAGGGAACATGTAACTGAGTGAAGACCAAAACAGAATAAAAAGGTAACGATGATATAAAATGTATTCATGTACATGTCATTATGTCACGGCACCTCTCATTTTAAATCATCTACACAAAAAAAAAAGAAAGAAAAGAAAAGACAAAGAGAGATTATGTACGTCTTCAGGTATGGTAGATGCCATGAACAAATTCAGTTTAAACACAGTAAAGGATGTTCATAATATTTAAGCTTTAATAACGATTTACTTGTACGTCTAAGAGCTAGGAAACTGAAAACAAAATGCGCCTCGTTTTCTCAGCTTTCAGCTCATAGGGGCCAAATGAAACCGTTAGACGTAAACATTCTGTAGCGACAACGATGTAATGCAAACTCAGAAATCCCGAGTCTAAATCTAGTCGTAATATGTTTTAGATGCGTATCAACATTTAAATTTAAAGATGCTTTTAAACTGTGGTCACTGCAAAACGTTCTGTTGAATCTGTCTGTCACATGTCTGGATCATCTTAAGCCAGTAGCGAAAACACTTAACAGAACTTTTATCTATTTGATATCGAGTGTTTCACTGTAAATAGAATCATTTGAGTCTGCCTATGTAGTCCTAAAAATTTAATCAAATCAAATAAATAGACTGTTTCAAAACAAAATAAAAAAATAAATAAATAAAATAAAAATAACAGCAACAATGTCTAGACCCCATAATTCAGGGCTATACTGTTCATTGGCTGTGTTTGAGGATAAAATAGCTCATGAATAAATCAAAGGGCTTGTTATTGACGATGTATATCCTGTTTGAAATATGAATTAAACACTTTAATACTATGTGCACTGTCTTTGCATGCAGCAGTAAAGCTCCAGAGTTTAGAGAAAAATATCCCTAAGATTTTAACTGCATGCATTACATTACCATTATATAATGATTTCTTTTTCTCACACTGAAATAGCCATCATTCCGAAATACTATGATATTGTTTGCGATCATGCGAACTTTATGTTAAAGAGATGTAACGACATATAGAGGCGATTCGATTGTGTCTGCAGACCATTAACTGTTTCTGCCATCAAAACGACCTCATCATTCAATGGTAGCATACACAACTCAAATGCATCAGATGGAAATCTAGCATCATGCCCTCCATTGCTAATAACTTTTACCACTTTGTTTGTTAATGAGAAGAGAGAATGGAACAGGGCTGCATGCGTCTCCTTGTTTTAGCCCTGATGTGCAGGAAATGTAATTAGTAAACACAAAAACACATGAAACTCTAGCATTGCGTCAATGCACATACTATTAATGTATTTGAACAATCTACCTGCAATACCATTTTCAAGACAATTAGCCAGTGAAGGTTTGGAATTATCGTGTCAAAAGCTTTCTCGAAATTAATAAATGCAACTTGAAATTTATGACCAAAAAAAAGTTGCATGAGAGGTAGAAGGAATGCATGGTTGACTGTTGAGCATCCTTTCTTAAGCCCAGCTTGACAATCACTTGATATATTGTGTTTCGCCACCCATTCTTGCTGTCTAACATTTATCACTATACCAAACAATGTGATTTAGTGCTAACATCACACAAGGAAATTCTTCTACATTTTTTATCGATTATTGGCCCTTCTCAAAAATAGGTTGAATATGTACTTACACCAAGTACTCAGGGAATACACCATTGTTTAATAGCTTAATAAATAATATCAGATAAAAAGTAACCTTGATGTTTTGAATCTTATGGAGCTCGACGATAAGCCATTGGGATCAGCTGCCTTTACAGTTTTTTTTTTTTTTTTTTTGTTTTTCCCTATAAGTAACCAATTTTATTTTTAACTAGACGATTCACGTAACAATCTACTTCAGCTGAGTCCTCATTTACTGTCTTGTAAACTTCTATCTCCAGCAAAGCTTTAACATTTTGAAACCAAGTGTCAATAGATATGCTATTTCTTGTCTGCTACCCTTTGAAAGATGTCATAATAAATAATAATAATATAATAATAATATAATAATAATAATAATAATGTATAATACTTATATAGCGCATTTCTTGTTATACAACTCAATGCGCTTACATCCACCATTTGCACTTATTCATACAATATTCATGCACACAGCAAAAAAAAAAATTACACAATGGCAAACGCACCTACATGCATAAACTGCCTCACTGGACTAGTTGTGGAGTAATTTAGGAGAGACCTAGTCATCTACAGAAGAGATATACGCTTTTTTGAAGAGATAAGTTTTGAGCTCAGATTTAAAAAAGAAAAGAGTAGGCTGATTACGAAGGTCTTCAGGGAGGGAGTTCCAAATAGAAGGTGCTCTAAAACTGAAGGCTCTTTCGCCAACAGCTTTCAGAGAACGCTTAGGGATTTTCAAAAGTTTTTTTGAATAAGAGCGAAGGGTACGAGAGCTTTGGTAAGTGCAGAGAGAAGACGAGAGATAGTGAGGAAGAGATTCATTGAAGTGGCGGAAAGCAAGAACTGCCAGTTTAAATTGCCACCGATACTGTATGGGAAGCCAGTGCAGTTCCATCAGCATGGGAGTGATGTGCTTCTACCTCCTCCTCTTCAAAACAAGTCGTGCAGCGCTATTTTGGACTCTCTGCAGCCGAGCAATCTGTTCTGCGGGAAGCCCGGCATAAACAGAGTTGCAGTAGTAGTCCAGTCTTGACATCACCATGGCACAGACTAGCCTGACAGCTACTTCCCTGGATATAAAGCGTCGGATGGAAGCAATACGTCTCAGCTCTAAAAAAGATGAGCGACAGACTACAGATATTTGATTCTGCATAGTCAGACACTGATCAATGGTAACACCAAGGTATTTAACAGAGTGATTGAAAGGCAATTCAGTGCCATCAACAACCATTGACTCTGACTCAACGAGTTGAGGCAGGAGGAGGTTCCAACGGGCATGACTTCAGTCTTTTCACAATTAATTTAAGCTTATTACTTGTCATCCATTCCTGCACACTGCTGATACACCGAGACACCCCAGATTGAACAGAAACAAACTCATCAGGTGCGCCACTCTAGAAAGCTCTGTGTCATCAGCATACTTGTGAAAATCACAATCATGGTCCGAGATAACATCCGACAAGGGCTGTGAGTACAATGTAAACAACACTGGGCCCAATACTGACCCCTGAACAACGTCCCAAGGTTCGTGTTCGTTTTTCACTGTCGTTACAAGTTTATCTAACAAAGCTTTGTTGATACTTTTCCTCTTCCTCTTTAGTAAAGTTTGATATTTACGTCTTGCAATTCGAGTGTTGACTGCCAGAACCCGGTATCTCATATACATATATAGAAGAGAATATACTGGGTTCAGGCAGTCAACCCTCAAATTACTATTTTTCTTTTCAAATCTTACTGAATGACAAAATGTCTGCAACAATCGTGTAGTGATTATTCCAGTAAATTTACATTCTAAATCAAACCACTTACAAGAACTTGCATTACTGTTAAATGTGTTTCAATGAACTCCACACTTTGCCTTATACAATCATAAAAAATTTTTAAGAGTACCATACAGGGGGACATCAATTTAATCAATTGCAGGATAATTTTTGGAGTCAGTTTTCTTCACTGTACAAAGTATAGATGTATACATCAGCGCACTTCTCATCCAACAAAGGTTTGTATGTAACAAAATCTTCTTTTTGCCTGCAAATGTCAGGTGAACTTTTTTTTAGAAAACAAACAAACAAACAAACAAACAAAAACATGCTGTCACATATATTTGACTCCTCTGCCTTTCCGGTTTTAAGAAGAATGCTATGCCAGAAAAAAAGGTTTTTTGTTTTTTTTTTAAACTCAACAAACATACCACGGTATTGCACACCAGCCTTTTTCTGGTATAACATTCTTCTTAAAACCGGAAAGGCAGAGGAGTCAATACCACTTTCCGCGGTCACTGAGGAGAAACATCAGGTTTCGAAATACCGGTATCTGACCAGGAGTTATATGTTAGTGAGTTTCCTCCCCATTGGAGTTTGTTCTCCTGCTTGGAGAGAATATAAGCTTGCTGAAGGTTCATTTTGAGAAGCATTTTTATTATTCCCCATTCACCACTCAAGCACATACTGTCAGTTAGGCAGAATCATCTACCACTGCAGATATGAAGGCTTATCACCGCCCTATTTCTACAATCTAAGACATAAGATCAAGCTTTGTTTATAATTCAATATTTTTCTTGCAGTCATTGCAACACCCAAGCTGCTCTGTAAGTTGGTGGAATGGTGCTTGGTTACTTATACTTGGAATTTATTAGTTTTATTGTAATTTAGTCCCTTGCGGATTCATTCCAAGAACTGGCCCTCAACACTTGTGTCTTAAGAGGTTATCTTTTTTGTATTTTCTACTTTTCACAAGAAAATGTAGCTTGTTTTGCTCTTTCATGATTTTTCTTTTGCTTCTTAGGTGGCACCTTTGGTTGTTTTTTTTTTTGAAACTCAACAAACATACCACGGTATTGCACACCAGCCTTTTTCTGGGTAATAGGCATTCTTCTAACACCAGAAAGGCAGAGGAGTAAATTTACTACTTTCCCCGCGGTCACTGAGAGAAACAATCAGGTTTCGAAATACCGGTATCTGACCAGGAGTTATATGTTAGTGAGCTTCCCCCCATCGGAGTTTGTCTCCTGCATTCGGAGGAGACTATAGCTTGCTGAAGGTTCATTTTGAGAAGCATTTATTATTCCCCATTACCCACTCAAGCACATACTGTCAGGCATATATCATCTACCACTGCAGATATGAAGGCTTATCACCCCCTATTCTACAATCTAAGACATAAGCAAGCAAGCTTTGTTTATAATTCTCTCTCTCTCTCTCTCTCTCGAGAACTTCGGATCGTCTCAGATCGACTCCCTCTCTATCTCTCCTATATATATAATATATTATATATAAAAACTAGATATATATATTTGTTAAATCTAGATAGGTCAAAAAAAGGAGGTTTTAAAATACATCAATCTATTGTAACATATGAGGTCTATATTTAACAGGAAGTGCTCGGCAAAGGGGCAAGGGGTGGTCAATGCATCGCCTTTATATATTTATATAGGCCGATATTTGTATATACTATTCTAGTTAAAATATATGGTATAGAAGTTTTATCATATATACTTATACCCTATATATATAGAGACAGCTCCCCAGGGGGTTGAGCACTTAAAAGATTCCATTAGCAAATTAAGAAAACTTTTCATATATTTATTATCAGACGTATATGAATAATGTGGCACTTTGTAGCCTGTACTCACGCTTTCGTGGTATACAGGGATTCGGGCATCGCAACGGTGGGCTTCGAGAAACGTTTCAGTTATTGACAGTGGTTCACAAGCACGTTACACACTGCCTACTCCATCTGTCGGGAATGATGGCAGTGCAAGAGTCTGAACAACAGTTCTAGTGGTTGTTTTGATGTTGTTGCTGCACATCATTAGTACTTTTGTTACCAAATCTTGTGTGTTCCTTTGAGAGGGAACGTACTTTACGCCAGGAACTTACATCGGGCAGTTCCCACACGTCACGTCCCTATCGGCTTCATGCAGGAACATGCCCCCCCTCTACTAAAAGAAGACTTACTTCTAACCATCTATGAAGTAGGTAGTCTAAGACCATGGTGACCCTCCTGCCATTGTATCTATACTTCTGCTTTTTTTTCATATGTGGGGGATGACAGTTGTTTGTATCTTATCTCCCTCACTCAGAAGGAGAAGCATTCTTCTCCAAATGAAAGATGTTGGTGCCCTAGCTTGTTGATATACCTAAATTTCTAAATTAGTTATTAAGAATTAATTTGTCCGCGCTTATGGTGTTTCTTTGTTGAGCATTTTGTCGGGTGGTTCTTTTTTTTATTTTTAATGTGTACGCATCTTACCAATGAGTCCGGTAATGCTGGTCTGTCCATCCATTGACTGACACTGTCAAATCGATGGCCTAGTGCTTCCGCCCCTATACTTGGGCAACAAAGACCATTACTTAGGAGTTTTGTCCTCAATTAAGATTGTTCCAGCTTTAGACCTTATTTTTAGTCCCTATTTCTTCCATGCAAATTTTATAAAATTAGTTCGTTTTAATCTAGGCATTTCAAGGTCACCACTGTCTTTCTTTCCTTTCCAGTCAACTGCTCAACATACGATCGGAATAGAACCAAGTTTTGGTCTGTCACAAACGTTACTTTGTTTTCTTCTCGATTTATTCATTATTATTATTATTATTATTACTTATTATTTATTATTAATTATTATTATTATTTCATTATTATTATTATTATTATATTAACACAGCTTTCTTGTCAACACAGCCCGCATTTCATCACAAGCAAAATGTAGACTGGTAAAACAAAGAGGTGGCATGTTCTCCACAAGCGAGCAGAGTGGATGGCATGCGCTCAGAATGAGCAACTGGTTGAGAGTGGGCGACGTAGAGTGGCTTCTTTCTTCGTCCATGTAGAACAAGAATTGGTGTGCGACGCATAACTATGTGCCCCTTGAACTTTTCAGTACACAGGTCATGGCGCCCAGAGAGAGACGAGAGCATTTGAGAGAGAGAGATTGACACTTGGATCACTTTGATGTAGTTTTACATTGCCCTCATTTATCAACAGGGCCTATGTAACAAAGGGGGATAACAGGGTAACGCACAAAGTCCCACTTCCTATGTTCATTACAGACCAATATGCACACAATTATCGCCAATGATCAATCACTTCAACACACAAGCCATAGAGAGAACCCGAAAAAGTAAAAGCGAATCTTCTGATATTATCTCATAGTGCCGAGGTGACCCCTTTAAAATTAAACAGCAGCAGCAGACAACAACAACAACAACCAAAAGAAAGGCCACACAACTGACCGACCACAAAAACCACAACGGCGGGCGATGACACAACCAACAACAACCAAATCTCAACACAACAAACAACACAACAACAACACACCCAACCCACATCAACACATTACGACACAACAGCAACAACAAACAGCATCAAACAACAGACAACAACCACACACACACACAACACACACACACCACACAACACACACACCCACACACACACAACACATGCACGAACGCCACGCACGCGCACACACACGCACGTACGCACCTTATACAAACGATGAAACTTGGAATATTACAGATTCTTTCGACCATCAACCCATCTAAGTGATTGCGACCATGATATACTGAACACCTCCACAATGCTTTTAGGGGTATTTTTGAGCATCGATAATTTTGTTTAAATGCAATATCATAAATAGCTTTCACCCTGATTTTCATTGCTTCTGTATTGGATTCAGCAACTGACTTGAGTATACATGTCGTCCATCAGACGATACAAAGAAGCAACATCGTGCCTTTCACAAACATCCAAGTGATAAAAAAAAAGGTTTTGCACGCACCGCCACTGTATGACAGTGGGCATTCAAACAAGAAGTGCTCGTCATCTTCAATAGTGTATCCACATAAATGGGCATGGTGATGTTCTGGATTTTTGGTGTGAGGGGGTGTCGACAGGACTGGGGGAAACCCTCGAACCATCCTTTGCTTGCCTTGAGAGAGAGAGAGAGAGAGAGAGAGAGAAGGAGAGAGAGAGAGAGAGAGAGGTTACACAATACATAATAGTTTGCTCTCAAGCTCAATCATCCTACTAAGTGTGTGTAGTGTGAGTGCTACTTGCTGAACAGCGTAGAGAAATCTTCCTCTTTGGTTCTCTGTGTCTTTTACTAAGTATACAAAGTACAATAAGACTCAAGATTCAAAATACTTCACTTATATTAGGCCTCCGCCCACCATAATGGGGAATATATAACATGTAACTGAGTGAAGACATACCAAAATCGAAAATAAAAGCGAACGATGATCATGAAATGTATTCATGTACATTCCATTAAGGCACAGCACATCGTCAAGTTTTTGAATCCTCTATGAGATGAACAATTAGAACTTTAAAAAAAGGGAAAAAAAAACAAAACACAAACAAAAAACACGTCCTAAGAGAGATTACGTACGTCTTCAGGTAGTGGGGTAGATGCCATGAACAAATTCGTTTAAAACATGTAATGGTAATGGATACTCTATATTTAAAGCTCCAATAACGATTTGTTTGTACGGGGGCTAAGAGCTTGGAACAGAGAACAAAATACACCTCTCGTTTTTCCTCGGCTTTCAGCACATAAGGGACCAATGAAGGACCGTTAGACGTAAACGTTCTGTAGCGCAGCGATGTACTGCAAACTCAAAAAGATCCCGAGTCTAAATCTAATCGTAATATGTTTTAGATGCTTCTCAATATATAAATTTAAAGATGCTTTTTAACTGTGGGTCACTGCCAAAAAGTTCTGTTAACTTCTGCACCAACTGCGCCACTGACGTAGTCAATAAGCTCTTTGGTGCTTGAAACAATGTGTAGATTAAGGAACACTCTAATATTCTGACCTTGCCCAAACAAAAAGCCAGTCCATATTTAATTCAGCGTAAGCAAACATGTGCTACCCAGATTTTATTACCACTTGCAGCCACGGTCATACTAACCTACCATCACGCTTTACATGGAATCCCAGTCACTGTCCATCCAGATCATCTTGAGCTAGCAGCGAAAATACTTAACAACTTCGAGAAATTATATAATTGACTATCGAATTTGATTTCACCATAATAGGGTCAATTGAGTCTGCCTGCTCACTCCTAAAAAAATTTAATGAAATCAAAAAAAAAAAAAAAAAAAAAGACTGATTCACGAATAGACAGCGGCATTGTCTAGATCCTGAAATAATTACAAGAGAGCTATACTGCACACAATAATTGTTGGGGGTGTTTTCAGGACGACAGGTTCCATGAATAATTAAAGGGTTGTCATTGAGCACTTATAACCTTTCTAAAATAGAAATTAAAACATTTTAGTACTACTTCCACTCTCTTTGCATGCCGCAGTAAGCTGAAGAGTGTAGACAAAAAATATGCCTAGGAATTTAAACACATTAACTGCATACACTAGATCACCATATATAACCATTTTTTCTCACTCTGAAACAGCCTTCCTTCTGAAATACTATGATATCATTTGCAACCATGTTAACGTTATGCTGCAGGAGACATAACGGAATGCAAGAGCTGATTCAATTGTGTCTGCAGACCATTAACTGTTTCTGCCATCAAACGACCTCATCAGCCAACGATGGAATACAACAATTCAAAATGCACCAGGTGAAAATCTTCTGCGTACCATGGCTACTTCCATTGCTAATACCTTCTACCACTTCTTCGTTATTGAGAAGATGAGAATGGAAACAGAGCTGCACGCATCTCCTTGTCTTAGCCCCTCTGATGTGCAGGAAATGTAATCAGTTAACACAAAAACACATGAAACTCTAGCCATTGCATCATTGCACATACTGGTTTTAATGTATTTGAACAATTTATCTTCAATGCCATTTTTCAAGCAATTAGGCCTGTGAACAAGGTTTCAAAATTACGTGACAAAACGGTCTTTTCTCGAAATTAATAAATGCAATGAAATTTACGAATTGTAACACAACTGTTTTTTGTATGAGAGGTAGAAAGGGAAACATGGGTCGACTGTTGAGCATCCTTTCTTAAATCCAGCTTGACACATCAATTGTAATATTGATCTGATTTTCCACCCATTCTTGCAGGTCTATCATTTATCACTATAACCAACAATCTGAATTTAGTGCAAACATCACGCAGGGAAATTCCTGTACATTTTCAAGATTATTGGCCCTTTTTAAAATAAGTTGAATAATATACTTATTCCGTAATCAGGAATACACCATTTTGAAATAGTTTATTCAACATGCATCAGATAAAAGTAGTATACCTGATAATTTGAATTTGGATTGGAACTTGTCGTGTGATAAGCCATTGGGGACCAGCTGTCTTTACAGGTTTGTTTGTTCCTTTACATAAAACCCAGCAATTTTTTTTAAGACTAGACAATCAATTAACAATTCTATGCTTTCAACTTCAGCTGTGTAGTCCGATTTACTGTCCCGTGTGTCAACGTCTTAACATCTCCAGCAAACTTTTAAACATTTTTGAGCACCAAGTGTCAAACAATATGCTATTTCTTGTCTGCTACCACCCTTTGAAATAGACCGTCATTTCATGCACATGAACGACGATCTCAAATGTCTTTTTCGTCGTGTTCGCCATCGTCGTTACAAGTTTATCTAACAATTAAGCTTTTGTTGATACTTTTTCCTCTTCCTCTTTAGTTAAAGTTTGACATTTACGTCTTGCAATTCGAGGGTATAGTGCCAGAAACCCTGGTACTCTCATATACTATATAAAAGAGAGATGTACTGGGGATCATTCAGGCAGTCAACCCTCAAATTACTATTTTTCCTTTTTCCAAATTTTACTGATGACAAAATGTCTGCAACAATCGTGTAGTGATTATTTCAGTACATTTACATCTAAATCAAACCACTTACAAGAACTGCATTGCTGCTAAAGGACTTAGCCTTGCTTTAATGCACACTCCACACTTTTAGCCTTTACAGTCATTAAGAAATCTCAAGAACGAGACCTATATAATGGGGACATCAATATTTCATCAAAATGACATAGATAATTTTTGAGTAAGTTTCTTCACTGTACAAATGTGATTAGTGTATATACATCAAGCTGCCCCCATTGATCCTCCACTCACCCAACAAAGGCTTAGCTAAGATAACAAAAATCTTCGTTTGCCTGGAGAAGGAAGAGTATTTTATGTGTTTTCCATTTGTTTTACCCCCAAAACATACTTTTTTGTTGACCTATACCAAAAACTAGAACAACAAACAAAAAAGATGACTGTCACGGGCAAAATGGTGTCAAAAATCAAGAACCATACAAATAGTTCATGTGAGAATAAACCACCAAACA
>JADBJO010025435.1:0-7500 GCA_016801955.1 Conus betulinus
TACAAAGAACCACTCCCACGAAAATTACCAGTATTGCAGTTAAATTGCTAAGCGAAATATGGGTCCAGGGGAGAGCAACCATTCCCAATGCTTCACACACTCTGTCTGTCTGTCTGTCCGTGTGTGTGTGTGTGTGGTGTGTGTGTGTGTCTGTCTCGCCCTTCTCCAAACCTCACCGCTGCCTTTGCTTCAGCACCCCCCCCCCCCCACCCCTCTCCCTTCCTCTCCCGACACTCCCTCTCAACACTTTCCGTCGTAAAAACTGTCCCTTCTTATCAAATATTTAGGTTCATTTGTAGAAATCCTCCAACCTTTAAATAGTCCTGCAGGTTCCAGCGTGGTTTGTGGTATACTCTCATTTTGAAATGGACTGACTCTGTCTGTGTGTCTGTCTGTTTGTCCGTCTCTGTCTGTCTGTCTGTCGGTTCGGTCTGTCTGTCGCTCTCGCTCTCTCTCTCGCTCTCTCTCTCTCTCTCTCTCTCTCTCTATCTCTCTCTCTCTCTCTCTCTCTCTCTCTCTCTGTGCAAGCGCATGTCTTTGAAAGGTGTTATATTTTTAAAGCCAACAACAGCAAAGAAACATCATGACAAGTACCACCACCGCCAAGAATATACATAAAAACAGGCGCTCGCGCGTACGAAAGCACACACAGACACACACACACGCATGCACACACCTACGCACGCACGCAAGGGGCTTTTAAAAATGCAAACGGCTTCGACTAACGTCTCCATAAGAGCTTGGTACGGCCAGCCTTACAGAAATTGCCGCGGCAGTCTCATCCACAGATATGTTATTGGTCTCTAATAGATGAGTTTGTGGTTCAGATACCCATACCCTCCTGACATCTCATTTTTATCCCTATATCAGTCGTCCCGACAGGCGTGGATATCAAAATGAGTAGGGGAAAAAGTCACACCTTTGAGAAAAAAAAAAAAAAAAAAAATGAAGAAACTGGAAACTGCTGAAATATGCAAATGGGATCTATCCTAAAGGTTTTTTTTTTCCCCTGGCGAGAACTTAACATTGCTAGACTCATTAAACGCCATTGAGTAGCAGCGCCTTTACTGTCCACTAGTGATACTGAATCGCCTTTAACGAGTTTTCCCGCTATTTGGCACTGGGCAAGTGACTGACTGACGGACGGACGGAACGCGGCGGCTGTGAAGGAGGAGGTTAGCGAGTGAAGTTGGAGGCGTAGAAATAAGGCGTGTGTTCGATCTGGACTGCTGCAGACAAAATATAATAAATGAATAAAACAAAAACGATTAATTAAGTAATAGAAGTATGTAAAGAAATCAGTAAGCAAATAAAATGAAAAGAAATGAATGAATAAGAAAAATCTAAGAAAATAAACAAATAATAAATGATTGAAAAGACAAATGAATAAAAAAAGAAGTAAATAGATTAAAAAAAGTACATACATAGACACATAAATGAATAAGGAAATTAAAAAAAAAAAAATAAAACGAGAAAAAAAGAACCAAAAAGAAAAGGATGAAAGGGCAGGCACTCTATCGTACAACAATAAAAAGAACGTGGACTGCGAAATAAGTGACCGATGTAGAGATGATCGCATGACCACAACACAGTGACGGATGAGAAGAGAGCGAGTTTTCCGAGTGTTAAGGCAACGTTACTTAAGGACGAATTGAACGGCAGTTGATTCTGTCACCACACACATTACTTTAAAGACACAGCTACTTTCAGATCTCATCTGATGAAAAGAGGAATTGCTTTAAATACAGTGTACCTGGTGAATGAGAAGAAACGTTTGCTCTAGGGATGGATACATACATTGTGATGATTGAGATTAAAAAAGCAACCTAACAACCGAAATCTGAAAGGATAAAAAAAACTACCTCAGTATCAACGAGATTTCGTTGTCTTCTTCTGCGTACGCAGGCTGATACTCCTGCGGACACTCCCTGTATAGACAGGCAAGTATTAATCCCATCTGCCCAACAAAGGGAGTGGAGTTTTGTGCGTATGACGGTTTTTTGTTTTTTTTTATCCCGCCATCAAGGCAGCCATACTCCATCTTCGGGGAAGGTGCATGCTATGTGTAACGTGTCATCCATACCAACGGCCAAACTGGCCTTCTCTTCCAAAAGTTGGTGATGGGATTTTACGCGCGTGCAAGATGTTATGCGTGCGTTCACACACGGAACCTCGGTTTATAGTCTCATTTGGACCATATGGGGAAATGGAGTCAGAACTAATGTTAACTCCGAGGGACAAATCCCCCTGTACCGAAACGACCCGGCGGAGATTCGAAGCTGCAACCCTTAGATTACGAGTCTACCAACTGAGCTATTCCGGCCCTCTAAACGAGAGTTGCCTGGCATTTCTTAAAGCGATGGACACTTCCCTTTCTCTTAAAGAAAATATTCAGTAAATTGATCAACGCTGGTCACTCAGTTCAATCGATTTGTGTAACCCTGGTTACTTTCCTGAGGACAGGACAGGACTTATTATGATCCCTCTCTGTTAGGGACAGGACTTATTATGATCCCTCTCTGTCAGGGACAGGACTTATTATGATCCCTCTCTGTCAGGGACAGGAATTATTATGATCCCTCTCTGTCAGGGACAGGACTTATTATGATCCCTCTCTGTCAGGGACAGGACTTATTATGATCCCTCTCTGTCAGGGACAGGACTTATTATGATCCCTCTCTGTCAGGGACAGGACTTATTATGATCCCTCTCTGTCAGGGACAGGACTTATTATGATCCCTCTCTGTCAGGGACAGGACTTATTATGATCCCTCTCTGTCAGGGACAGGACTTATTATGATCCCTCTCTGTCAGGGACAGGACTTATTATGATCCCTCTCTGTCAGGGACAGGACTTATTATGATCCCTCTCTGTCAGGGACAGGACTTATTATGATCCCTCTCTGTCAGGGACAGGACTTATTATGATCCCTCTCTGTCAGGGACAGGACTTATTATGATCCCTCTCTGTCAGGGACAGGACTTATTATGATCCCTCTCTGTCAGGGACAGGACTTATTATGATCCCTCTCTGTCAGGGACAGGACTTATTATGATCCCTCTCTGTCAGGGACAGGACTTATTATGATCCCTCTCTGTCAGGGACAGGACTTATTATGATCCCTCTCTGTCAGGGACAGGACTTATTATGATCCCTCTCTGTCAGGGACAGGACTTATTATGATCCCTCTCTGTCAGGGACAGGACTTATTATGATCCCTCTCTGTCAGGGACAGGACTTATTATGATCCCTCTCTGTCAGGGACAGGACTTATTATGATCCCTCTCTGTCAGGGACAGGACTTATTATGATCCCTCTCTGTCAGGGACAGGACTTATTATGATCCCTCTCTGTCAGGGACAGGACTTATTATGATCCCTCTCTGTCAGGGACAGGACTTATTATGATCCCTCTCTCTCTGTCAGGGACAGGACTTATTATGATCCCTCTCTGTCAGGGACAGGACTTATTATGATCCCTCTCTGTCAGGGACAGGACTTATTATGATCCCTCTCTGTCAGGGACAGGACTTATTATGATCCCTCTCTGTCAGGGACAGGACTTATTATGATCCCTCTCTGTCAGGGACAGGACTTATTATGATCCCTCTCTGTCAGGGACAGGACTTATTATGATCCCTCTCTGTCAGGGACAGGACTTATTATGATCCCTCTCTGTCAGGGACAGGACTTATTATGATCCCTCTCTGTCAGGGACAGGACTTATTATGATCCCTCTCTGTCAGGGACAGGACTTATTATGATCCCTCTCTGTCAGGGACAGGACTTATTATGATCCCTCTCTGTCAGGGACAGGACTTATTATGATCCCTCTCTGTCAGGGACAGGACTTATTATGATCCCTCTCTGTCAGGGACAGGACTTATTACGATCCCTCTCTGTCAGGGACAGGACTTATTATGATCCCTCTCTGTCAGGGACAGGACTTATTATGATCCCTCTCTGTCAGGGACAGGACTTATTATGATCCCTCTCTGTCAGGGACAGGACTTATTATGATCCCTCTCTGTCAGGGACAGGACTTATTATGATCCCTCTCTGTCAGGGACAGGACTTATTATGATCCCTCTCTGTTAGGGACAGGACTTATTATGATCCCTCTCTGTAGGGACAGGACTTATTATGATCCCTCTCTGTTAGGGACAGGACTTATTATGATCCCTCTCTGTTAGGGACAGGACTTATTATGATCCCTCTCTGTTAGGGACAGGACTTATTATGTCCCCTCTCTGTTAGGGACAGGACTTATTATGTCCCCTCTCTGTTAGGGACAGGACTTATTATGATCCCTCTCTGTTAGGGACAGGACTTATTATGATCCCTCTCTGTTAGGGACAGGACTTATTATGATCCCTCTCTGTTAGGGACAGGACTTATTATGATCCCTCTCTGTTAGGGACAGGACTTATTATGATCCCTCTCTGTTAGGGACAGGACTTATTATGATCCCTCTCTGTTAGGGACAGGACTTATTATGATCCCTCTCTGTTAGGGACAGGACTTATTATGATCCCTCTCTGTTAGGGACAGGACTTATTATGATCCCTCTCTGTTAGGGACAGGACTTATTATGATCCCTCTCTGTTAGGGACATGACTTATTATGATCTCTCTCTGTTTGGGGACATGACTTATTATGATCCCTCTCTGTTAGGGACAAGACTTATTATGATCCCTCTCTGTTTGGGAAATGTGATCCACTAGTTCTAAGTAATTAGTGGGGGGGATATCGCTTGCGAGTATTTTACTAGTGTTCTAAGCGAAAGCCTCTCTCTCTCTCTCTCTCTCTCTCTCCTCTCTCTCTCTCTCTCTCTCTCTCTCTCTCTCTAAGAACAGAAAGGCTTCCGTGAAAATTCTTTCACAGACAATCGTAATCTTATACCAGTGCGAATAGATCACTTTGAAACATAGACATACGCATAAATGATAGCTGTCTTGAGAGACTAAATGAAAACTTTTTAACACACTCAACAGAGACAGTATTAGGAAAGTACTGAAAAAGGATATTGTATTTGAAAAGTACTGAGAAAGGATATACACCACCACAGCAAGGACGTGTATGTTACAAAGAATGTGATGGTCCGTGAGTCTTTCTCTCTCAGGCTTTTTCTTTTTCTTCATTGTTCAGAAAGTTTAAAAGAACATGATTAATTATCACTTTATTTATGCTCACTGATGATACGAGCATTGGCGGAGGAAGCGCCAACTACAGAGGGGAGCTGGTTCCAGTCTCTGTCAGGCCTGAAGAAAACCTGTTCCCTTTGTTTGAAGAGGGCTGTGCACGTTTCTCTACTTTACCCCATCGAATTACACAGCAAGAGCGGAAT
This sequence comes from Conus betulinus, assembly GCA_016801955.1. Classification (NCBI taxonomy): domain Eukaryota; kingdom Metazoa; phylum Mollusca; class Gastropoda; order Neogastropoda; family Conidae; genus Conus; species Conus betulinus. Next base: position 5,348 of record JADBJO010025435.1, read on the forward strand.
CTTCTGGCTGGCGGACCAGACAGATTAGGATATGAGTAAATATCAAGAAGACTAAATTTATGGTATTAAGGACACAAAGGCCGTTTCTTTTTGCACGTGTAGACAGACAGACAGACAGACCGACAGACAGACAGACAGACACACACACACACACACACACCACACACACACACACACACACACACACGCACACGCACACGCGCGCGCGCGCGCAGACACTTAGCCTTTACCGTTATGTTCAGTTTTCAAAAGAATGTGACTGAAGGCGGAAAATGAAGTAAATTAAAAAAAAAAAAAAAAACACGGTATTAGTTCCGCCAGACAATATTGACAAAAACAAACTACAATGCGTTTCGACCTCTTGGGTCTTCTTCGGGCAAAAAACAAACAACGTTTAGGACAGTGAAAACGAAGAACGAGCAAAGACGGATCTTCTCATAGTCGGCGCAAAATGGATGTTGGATGAAAAAACTTTCTACGTTTCCATTGTCCTTAATGCTGTTTGTTTTCGCCTGAAAAAGACCCAAGAGGTCGAAATGCGTTGTATTTTGTCCTGAAATCTCTTTGTCTGCATCGTCTGGAGGAACTAATTTCCGGTTTTCTTTTCTTTTCTTTTTTCTGTTAAACTTTACCGCAATGAATAAAGTGTCATATGAGACTCTTCTAGACAAAGAAACCATGAGAGCTAGAGCAAGTTTCAAACTGAGGTAGAGTTTCGGGAGAATTGAAAGTTTCGGCGTACTTAAAAAAAAAAAGCTTTTGAATAAACAGATCAACCACGACTTTTGTAAGCTTCTGCGCTGAGGGGAGGGGGGGGGGGGGGGGGGGGGGGGGAAGGGGTCAGCGAGGATGGGGGAGGAGGGCTGGTGGTGGTGAGAGTTGGGTATGGGGGTGAAGGTGTAGGGGTTCACTCAGTTTTAAGTCAGACTTGTCGTTTTTTGCTTGTTACACGAGTTTTTGGCGTGAACATCAAACCCCACGATTACAACGACATTGGAGGAGGAGAAAGGAAATATCTGTAGTATAAAGACAAGTTCTATTTGTGGTCGACGTTATTGATTTTCTCTGTGAAAGTTGAACAGGCAACGTTCTCCACGTCGGAGGCTTCTTATGTCCGCATATTTCGGTTTGAATGGAATGGATGTGGGGGGGGGGGGGGGGGGGGGGGGGGGGGGGGCGGGGGGGTGGGGGGGGGGGGGGGGGGGGTTCACACCGGGCAGCGGCCATTAAAGCGAACTTGGTTAAATACATGGGTTTTCTCCGAGCTTTGGATCAACAGAATCGCTGGAAATAATACGATTCTTTCTTTATAACATCCAACCAAAGAAGAACAAAATGTATTCAACAAAGAAGGGAATCTCAGGTCATGGAAAGTAACGAGTTTAAATTTCACTGGTCGTCCAAATGGCTTCCACACTGAAAATAGTATGTATTAGGAGAACGGCGAAACTAGTTCAGAACAACGATGGCTCAGCTCAGACCTAGTGTGAACAACCTTTAGACAGACGGACGTTACAGACAACACAGACAGTCGTTACAAATAAACACAGACAGACGTTACAAGTAACACAGACAGACGTTACAAGTACCTTTTGGACATATGACAGCCCTTGCGCAATGATAAAGAAGACGAATTTTATATTTTCTATTACGTTGTGACGTATGGATCAAATCATAGAGAAAAGTATTGCTGGACGTTTGAAGATACTTGACCAGTTATACAACACGTGCATATCTAAAGAGGGAAGAAGTTGCTAGTGTAGCGGTCAATAATGATAGCTATCATAATAATGGGACATTTCTAGTGCACTTTCCTCATTGCCAAAACACTTTACGATAAACGTAAGACACAGTCATACACACCTCACATGAGCACATCAGTACTTGAGAATACATCTAACCAAAGCGACGTAAGCTGAAGTATACAAAGAAAACCGGACATTCACACAGTTTGCAATACATATTCACGTTTGCGCTAGCCTGTGCCTCCCCCCCCCCCCCCCCCCCCTCCCTCTCTCTCTCTCACTGTACACTACACTATTCTCTCACCTCCCTGTGCGTATGTGCAAGAATCCGTGCGTGTCTGTACGTGTGCCTCTGTCTGTCTGTCTGTCTTCCCCCCCCTCTCTCTCTCTCTGTCTCCCTCACCACCT
>JADBJO010025435.1:17500-23776 GCA_016801955.1 Conus betulinus
AACCTCACACACACTCGGGTGACCAGATTAGTAGTGTCCTGGACACGCCAACTGGGGAAGGGGGCACATCGGGGGGGCTTGCAAGCTGTTGTGTTTTGGCGGTCACAAAAAATCCTCTTTCCGCGGGTGAGGAAGCTTTGTGAAGAGATGGTTGAAGGGGTTTTATCGAATGTTTTTTTCGGGGCCCTGTGTCTGTGTGGTGTGGGGGCGTGGTTGGCCTTTTCCCCCCTTTCTGGCCACGCTGTTTTGGTTGGTTAACAAGGAGACAAAAAAGAAAAGAAAATAAGAAAAACGTGGCAATTTTCCCCGCAAGGCGTGAGAGTTTCTGCATTTTCCCGTAACGTGAAAGCAAAAAAAAAGGATCACAATAAAAGACGGACGTTTTATGTGGTGCACAAAATCTTCTTTGGGGTCCCAGATTTCCAGCTATGGCCAGCTGAAACACCCTTCTTTCATCCCCCCCTTCCTTTTCCCTGCTGATTATGCTTTGTAAAAAAACGTTTTTCGGGAGGTCACCCTGTGTTTTTGCTGAGGAGAGCTCCAATTTTGGGGATTGCCAAGGTAGTGAGGGTTAATAATTTGGGTGGACACTTTCAAGATTTTGGAAACATCTAACCCCTTCCTTCGTTTGGCTTGCCAGCCATCTTCCTGAGGAGAGAGAGAGAGGAGAGAGAGAGAGAGAGATCGAGAAGAGCCAAGATAAGATGAGAGATCGAGAATATGAGAGAGAATGAGACAAGAGAGAAGAGTGAGAGAAAGAGAGAGAAAGAGGAAGAGGAGGAAGAGAGAGAAGAGATAGAGAGATGTCGGGGGCGTGGGTGTGTGGAATGTGGTGTGTGTGTGTGGTGTATGTTTGGTGTGTGAGAGAGAGAGAGAGAGGAGGAGAGAGAGGAGAGAGAGAGAGAGGCGAGAGGAGAGAGAGAGGTAAAGGTATATTGATCATCATCATTCTGCAAGATCAAGGTGAGGAGTAGCTTTTATTAAATTTCCTATTGGGAAAAAATCCCCTTTAAACCATTGAAGACGGTTTAAAGGCTATTTGGGAAATTGTTTTTGACTGTGTGTCCTTTTTTTTTTTTTTGTTTTGGTGTTTTTTTTTTTTTTTTTTTTGGGGGGGGTATTTAAGCGAGTAGTCGCGCTCGAGTTTTTAAATTTCCCCTGCGCGCAGCACGAAAAAGGTGGCCTCAGGTCAATAGTGCGTTTCTTTTCCTTTTTCTTTCTCCTTTTCTTTCATCCTCCCTCCGGGGCTCTCTCTTTTCCTTCCTGCTCCTCTTTCCTCTCGCTTCTCTTCTCTCTTTCTCCCCCTCTTTTCTTCCCCTCCCCCCCCCCACCCCCCCCCCTCCCCCCCCCCCCCACAACCCACACACACACACACACCTTTACCGATTGCAAAGAATACCCAAAAACAAAGGGTGCATGTGTTAAACCTAACTTCGCCATGACAGTGGGACCATTACTACTGGACTATTGAAGGCCCATCATCGTGAACTGTTGTAGACTGGGCTGTGCGTGTTTTGTTTTCGAGGGTGAGTGGGGGTGAGGGGTGCAGGGGGTTTCGGGAGGGGAGGGGCAATTTCCAATAATCACGCGTGCAAATAGCCGGGGAGAATTGATATTGGACTACCAGAATGAACATTAATGAAGCGTGGGCTGCACAGTTCCGGTGTCTTTGTGTCCTTGTGTCCTGTCTATATGTCACCGGCACTTTTTGTGCAAGGCCTCTGTCCTGGGGGCTTCTGTCAATTGTCTTGTAATCCATTGTCTGTCTGCTCTCCATTGCATGCAATCATAGATGTAGACACATTTAGAGTTTGGTTTGGGAACAAGCTTTTTCCGTAAGAGGCTGGCGATGTTGATAACCGACAAGCAATGTAAAATTGCGCTTTTTCTTGTCTTCCTTTCCCTTTCTCTTTCTTCTTCGCTTGTTTTCCTTTTCCGTTTGTTTTTCCCTCACGGAAAACCCTGTCTGTCTGGGGGGTCTGATCTTCCTGTTTATCCCATCATCTAATGGCTATCTCTATCTGTCCCTATCCTGTCTGCTTCTCTATCTATCTATCTATCTGTCTATCTGTCCTGTCTATCTCTCTAGTCGATCTATCCCTCTATCAATCTATCTATCTATCTATCTATCTATCTATCTATATGTCTTTGAGCTCATGTATCCTACATTTACTATCTGTGCTTCCTATTTATTCTCTTGTATCGCCTCTTTGTTTTCTTTCTTTCCGTTTACAAACATTGGACTAATCTATTTCTTTCTTTTACTTTTCTTTAAAATCTCCTGTTTCCTCCTTCTTTTTCTTCTACACACTATTAACTTCATCCTAATCTTTCTTCTTGTCTTCCCCATTTCTGGTCTCCCTATTGTCATCCTTCCATGTCTCCTCCTGTTCCCGTCCCTGCTTTCCTTCTCCTTTCTTTCACCATCTTTTTCCCGCTTTTCCCTAGCGCTTCTCCCTGCTACTGTCCTCCCTCATCTTTTATTCATTTCCTCACTGCTTCCTTTCATTCAGCATTTCCCTCTCCTCTTCTAGGTCCCTTTCGTATATCGCCCCGTCTCCCTTTCGCTTTCTTCTATTCTTTTCTAAAATCTCGTCTTTCGTTCCTTCTTTCTCCTGTCTTTTCACTTCCTTTTCTCTTTCCACATTCCTTCCTCGTTCTTTCTATTCCCCTCCGGCTGTTTCTCGCTTCCTTTCTTTTCTTTTTTTTTTTTTTCTTATCTCTCTTCCTTTCCTTCCTGTCCTTTCTTTTCTCTTCCTTCTTTTCTTTCCTTGCCTTTGTTTCTTCTTCTCTCTCCTCTCATTCGTTAGTTCCTTTCTTTCTCTCTCTTTCCGTCTCTTGCCTTTCTTTCTTCCTCTCCTTCTTAACCTTTCCTTCTTTCTTTCGTTTTCGTTTCCTCTTTGTTTTCCCTTCCTTACTCCCTTACTTTCCTTTCTTCCTTTCCCCCTCGTCCTCACTGGGCTTCCCTTAATCCCTTGTCCCCTCTCGTCCTCTTCCTAAAAAATCCCTTCCTTACTTCCTCTTTCTATCCTTGCTGACTTCCTCTCCTTCCTTCTCTCCTCTCCCTTCCTTCCTTCCTTCCTTCTTTTTCTTGCGTCCTCCCTTTCACTTTCTTCCTTCCTTCTCTTTTCTTCTTCTTCTTTCTTGCTTCTTCTCTTTCTTCCTTTCTTTCCTATTCTTTTTTGTTTTTTCTTTCGTCGTTCTTGCTTCTTCTCTCGTCGTTCCTCCCCGCGTTCTTTCTTCTCGCTCCTTCGTCCTTCTTTCTTTCCCCTCTTCATTCTGGGGTGGGTTTTTTTCTCTCCTCTTCCTTGCGTGTCTCTTTCTTCCTTCTTTCCATCTCTGTCCTTTATCCTTTTCTTTGTCGCTCATCTCCTCTCGTCTTCTCTTCTTCCTCCTTCCTTCCTTCCTGTTCCTTCTCCTGTCCCCTCACTCCTCCTGCATTTCCTTCTTCTCTGTCATCTCGATCTCTCTCCTGTCCTCTCTCTAGTCTCTCGTCTCCTCTCTCTCTCTCTCCCCCCCTCTCCCACTTCCTCCCTCCCCCTCGCACCCCCCCCCCCCAACAGCTTCTCCCCCGCCCCCCCCCCCCCCCTCCCCCCTTACCCCACTTCTTCTTCCTTTCTTGATCCATGAATTCCCATGCTTTTTGTGATCTCCTTCGAGAGATTCGGCAGCAAATGTGGGTGTAACACACCCAGGCCATCCACCTCACTCCCGTACTGCACGCCGAGCATAACTGTCATATTCAGATGTCATCCATCGAGAATGAACTGATGAACAATATTGTCATGTGCTTAAATCAAGCTGAAAGAAATCCCACATCCCCAAGCATCACGATTGTTCGCCCTTTTTAAAAATTTCTTTCTGCATGCTCTATATTCATTTTTTGCGTATATTTTATGTTGGTTTGATGTGGTTTCTAGATTTTATTTCCCTTTTCCCTTTTGCGGCGATTCTGACCAAACGATGGATGCTGGAAATAAATGTTTTAAAAGGCTGAGAAAGAGAGAGAAGAGAGAGAGAGAGAGAGAGAGAGAGAGAGTAGAGAGAGAGAGAGAGACAGGACAGAGATCAGAGACTCAGAGAGAGACAGACAGAAACCCGAAAGACACAAAGGAGACAGAGACAGAGCGAGACAAAAAGACACGAAAGGCAGAGAGGGGGAATGAGTGTGGTGTGTGTTTGTGTGTGTGTGTGTTTGTGTTTGTGGTGTGGTGTGTGTGTGTGTGTATGACGAGAGAGAGAGAGAGAAGAGAGAGAGAGAGAGGAGAGAGAGAGAGAGAGAAGAGAGCTCTTATTTTCTGTCCTAATCCCTATATTTCACTTTTACTTAATTTATGTCGTTTTAATCTTATTCTAACTCATTTCTCTTTTGCAATGATTCAGATCAAAGATTGGTGCTTGGAGATCATATTTATAAGGGCTGAGATAGAGCAGACAGAGACAGAGAGAGAGAGAGAGAGAGAGGAGAGAGAGAGACAGACAAGACAGACACACAGACAGACAGACAGCAGAGACACATACACCATAGGTACATAGATAGAATACGTTTCTTTATAGTTGCTTTATAGCCCACCGACCGCAAAGGGACACATCATGGGCTGTCAAACACCCAACCACGTTAAAATCAACTCAAAAGTCATTCATTCACACACTAATTCGTTAAAACACATCGAGAAACCCAATCCGAAAGATTGTTAAAACTCTTTTCCACCTGTAGAAATCCTCAGATCCGATGAAAAAAAAATGTTAATCTCCTTCAAGGACGCAAAGATCGCGTCAGGAGGTGGAACGTCTCTGAGATAGATAGATAGAAGAGAGATAGAAGAGAGAGAGAGAGAGAGAGAGGAGAGAGGAGAGAGAGAGAGAGAGAGAGACAGACACATAACAAGACAACAGAGTCCCGAGACACACAGACACACAGACAGGCAGACAGAGAGACAGTCAGAGAGAGCTCTTTTAAAACAACTTGTCACTGCTCTGTCTTCATTTCTGCTTGATTTATGATACTGACTCTACTGATTATGATACTTGACTTACTGTGAATCATATTTTTTTCTTGATTTCGTGTATACCGGGTTCTTATCTTTGTTTGCGATGATTCAGACAAAGATGGATGCCTGGGGGTGGGGGTTGCGGAGATATGTTTTAAAGGGGGGGTGGGCTGGGGGTGGTTAGTGGGGGAGAGGTAGAGAGAGGATAGAGGGAGAGGAGATAAGAGAGAAGAAGAGAGAGAGAGAGACGATACAAGACAGAGACAGAGAGACATAACAGACCAAGAGGGACGCTAGCTAGAGCTAACAGGTAGACAAAATAAAGAGACAGAGAGGAGAGAGAGAGAAGAGAGCGATGGGAAAGGAGGAGGTAGAAGATATCGATTATGAGAGGGAGGAGAGAGTGAGAGAGGAGAGAGAGAGCATAACCGACAGACAGACAGACAGACAAACAGACAAGAGCTTTTAAAAATTTTTTCTTTCTATAATTTTCACGAACCATCCTTTGCTTATAATTTTATGTCGTTTTAAAAATCTTATTCTAACTCCTTCTCTTTTGCAATGTTCATACATAAATCGTTGCTGGGAAATAATATTTAGGAGGCGAGAGAGAGAGAGAGAGAAGAGATATAGAAGAGGAGAGAGAGAGAGAGAGACAGAGAAGACAGAGAAGAACTAGATAAGACAGAGACAGACACAGAGACAGAGAGAGCACACACACAGAGGAGGTACAGAGATACGATAATGTTTGCTTATTAGCCACCTGACTCGCAAGGGACACATCCCCCAGGAGGCTCCACCAGTTAAAAAAGCAACTTACAAGTCCTTAAATTCCCCCCCCATTCATTCAATTCAATTATTCCCTTATTCCCGTCCCCCCTCATTCCTCCATTCCTTCAATTATTCTGCCCCTTAATCTTCCATTCCCTATTTCCGTCATTCCATTCCCTTCCATATTCCATTCATTCCATCAACAAGGTTTCCCATTCATTAATTCCCTTCTCGTCATTTTTTCCTTCCGTCTCAGTTTCTTCCATTTGCCCCATTTTCCCTCAGTAGATTCTCCCCCCATTCATTCCCCCCCCCATCACACAGATTCGTTCAAATCCACGAAAAACCCCATCCGAAAGTTTTGTTAAAAACTAAATCTTAGCCAATGTACAATCTCAGATCGATGAAAATGTAAATCTCCTTCAAGAACACAAAGAATCGCGTCATGCGCACGTCTTCTGAGAGAGAGAGCGAGAGGAGAGCGAGAGAGATAGGAAGAGAAGAGGAGGATAGG
>JADBJO010025436.1:0-12500 GCA_016801955.1 Conus betulinus
ATATATTATTTCTTTATTTTAAAATCAGAGCTCATCACAAGTGCAAGACATTCATGGATAATTTCCATCGCAATACCAGAAGGAAAAGAGAGAAAAGGGTCTTAGGAAACGCCTGAGACAAAAGAAACAAATCCCCAATGTTGATGACACACAATAAGAAACACAAAGTATGGGCCAAATCATGTGTATGTGTATTGACAAATGTAGTACTGTGAAGTTTTTTTGTTTCATAACAAAGGTGTTACTAGATTTTGATAAAGCATTTGTTTTTCGGTCGCCTATCACAGAGCTGCCTACTGCCCATGGTAAAGGTTACGTGTTCCTTAAAGCAGTTGCAAACACCCTGTCCCTGGAGCCCACTTTTTCTGCTTGTAACAAAGAGAGTGACCAAAAAAGAATTATAGAAACTTTAGTTCATGAATTGCAAAATATATTTCATAAATCATGACACTGCAATCTGTGTGTCCTGGAAATCACAGAGCAATTCATATATTGTGACTCGCTTTGTGTGAAATTCCATTTATTGTGGACAAATCTTGATTTCCCAAGATAAATCTTTATTTATTTATTTATTTTTCATGCATTATCCATTAGGTTCAGGGCCTTATGTGGATTGAGAGTCTAACACTACCAGACTGAAAGCAAGAAAGAGAGAGATTTCTCATGCATAGTGTGAAATTTTCAGATCATGTGAACCATTTGAATGAGTGTGTGAGCTGATTATTATTTTGTATCCGCTTAGTGTGAACTGTCTTACAAGACCAACAGCATGGCTGTCTTTAGCCATTACTATATTTGATTATTTTGAATTTGTGTGCTCCTGTCCACTTTCTTTCCTACCAGCATGTTTTTATCGGAAGCACTTGTTACTAAATAAAATGTGTTTGAATTCATTGGTGGTTCTCTTTGTTGTCATTTCATCTTTATACTGTTGTGCTTGCATTATCCAGATTAATTATAACCCTTCACATTATAAAGCGCAGAGGTCTTTGGGCTAGGAAAAAAATATTCAATACTACCCCTTACTGTTCATGAAATAATACAAAAATACACAAGTATTTTTGGATGCAGAACGCTTTAAAACATGCCATACCAAAATGGTTACCACTCGGGGATTTTTCAGGCTACAATAAATTAATTTTTTTTTTTACTTGTTTTTTTCAGACTGACCACCACTGCGGCTTATAATGTGAGTGGTAAAAAACCCAGTAACAAAATGTAATAACAAATTTGAAAGTAGTAGGTTGAAGTTTTGGGGAATGCGATATCCCCCCATAACAAAATCGGAAAGTGGGGTGAAGTTTGGGGATGGATGTCCACCTTTTCGCTGTAACCAAAATCAGTATGCGCTCTCCGGTTACCCCAACCTACCCTAGCGTTTTTTTCCTGCTGACTCTCAATAAATTTCTTGGGCCATCTTTCTTTTTAATAAAAGTGTGACAGAACAATTTACAGCAGAAAATGCAAGGTTAAACTGTAACTGTACTCTTACTAGGTAAATCAAAGACTATTACATTTGTGCCATATTCATGTCATTTCAGGAAATACAGCGAAACTCTTGCACTGCAAAAAAAAAAATTTAACAGGTCCAAAAAGAAAATAAAGGATGTAGCTTACATTTTTGAGAAAAAAAAAAAAAAAACAGGTACAGGTTCAAGCGGACCTCTCTTATAAGGCCCAAAAAGTTATGTTTCCCCTGTGAAACAATTTTCTTTTTAATAGGGGTGGTTGATCGGCTTCTTTTCTTTTGAAAAAATTGTGTTAAAATAAGCACTGGGTTGTAATTGTTGTGTCAAATTTGGTCACTTGATGGCTACAATGCTTTTGCTTGCATAATGGGGGAGCACTACTTTGAATTCATCTTTCATTCCTTTTTTTTTTTAAATCAGGGGTGGTTGGGAAACCAAAAAAAAACACTTTTTCCACCCTAACTAAAAACAGATACCTAAAAAGAATGTCTGCCTAACTCAAAATGTTGACAATCTCAAAATAAAACTCAAATTCTTCAACATTACATTAGGCAATTTGCAAATAACATTTCCATCAATGGCTTGGAGTCAAAGTCAACTGCCTCTAGACAGTGGATTGACTTATTATTGACCTTGTGCATAATAAACAACTTTTACAACAACAACAACAACAACAAAAAGACTGCAGCAATTGTAACAGTATAATCAGCATTCATATATAAGCCGCATGTTTTTTTGGTTGTTGTTTTTTTTTAATAAGAGCTCTTAGTTTTAAAAATATGATCAATAATAATTCAATTGACTACTTATGGATAGTCTACTTTGGTTCCAAGCCATCGACTTAATTTAATAACATTATTTTTTTGGTCATAAAAAATTGCCAGTCCACGCTTAAAGTAACATATGCAAGGCAACATTTAACCATCGGATTTTATATGCAAATATATCATTACTACATCTAGGTTCTTTTTCTCTTTCTTACACAGGCTATCAAGTCCTGCGGTCACCCCCAGTCTACGCATACAAGTCAAATACACACCCTACCTACCTAGCCCTGGGGTTGGATTTTTGTGTGTATGACTGTTTTTTTTTTTTTTATCCCACCTTAAAGGTAGCCATACTCCATCTTCAGGGAGGCTACATCTAGGTAAAAAACACAGCAAACAAAACCCTCTATCAAGATTTTTTTTTCTGTCTTGAAAAAGCACAATAGCTTTAACAGAATGTCCATCCAAACGACTGGACCACTGTCCTATCGTCATCATTCACTACTCTCCACTGTCCTGTACAAGTAATTTAACATATCAATGACTGCCATGTGATTCCCGAGGATTGTGCACATGTTACAAATTGATGATCACTTTCCACCCCCATGGCTAGGTAGGTAGGTTGTGTATTGACTTTGTATGCTTAGAATGGGGGTGACCGCATAGCCGTGTATGTAGAGAGAAGAAGATGATGATCACATGATCAACTGATCTATATACACATTTCTGTGGGCATGTTTAAAATTAAGTCACAGTTATACCCCGTCCAACTTATATCAAAACTGCCCACCCTTACATGCAAATTGTTCAAGTCGTTTTTCACCTCATGTGAAACCTAATGTTGAACAAATTGTGGCGGTAAACTTGGGATAAAATTCAGGTGACCTGATAACATGTGTACATGGGCACAGGACAGCAAGACGCAAGATCATGTTGATCATTTCACTCATGCGCGGCAAAATGCTCTGGATGGATGTGGTAGTTATATGATTAATTCACATATGCGCAGGACAGTGGAGAAAAAACGGATGGTGTATGAGGATATAACACTAGTTTTTGTTAGTGATGCTGGTAAGCAATAGGCCTACAGAGCTTAACAACATTTCTAATTGCCTTTTCTTTTTTCTTCAGAGGGCTGCAGCTGATCTCAACTGCCTCATCTTCTGCTTCATGCTGTCGCCTCCTTTGTGATGTTTCCTTTAGGCTGACAAGCAATTGCAAGAACTTTGCGCTGCATTCTGAGCTTGTTTTCATTGTAGGCAAACGCCCACAAGGTGGGATTGTCACAAACGCCTTCCAAGGGCCCGGTGCCTCCCAAGTGTTTTTTCTCCAAAGGGTCTTGACAGAAGCGGTTGCTCAGGACAAACTCAACACCATGTGTTTAATAAATACCTGCAAGCTTCTGGGAAGTGAGCGAAGCGTCATACACATGCCTTTGAAAGTTTGATGAGTGATGAACATCTTGTTTCTTCTCTGTTCTGGCTGAAAACCATCCCGCTTGTTGGATGGCCTGCTTCCACTCGGTGAAGTACCTGAGTAGTTCCTCCAAAAAGGAAAACCTCTCATCATCGACACTAGTGTATGGCTCATCAGATAAGCTTTCCCTTTTTGAATGCCTTCACTCTTGGCCCTAACATTTAAACAGTCAAAAATTTGTCCATCTTGATGATGAGGGTTGGCCGTCTCTCGACACTCCCTCTCCTTTCTCAAGGCAACTTTTGCCAACACTTTCGCTCATCACCCACACCTGAACAGCCTAGCTTCACGTTCATCACTGATGCAGGAGGTCAAGTGGATGTGACTGTATTGTACGTCAGTTTTGTAGTCCGCAAGGGAGACTTGCTGGCATTAGCTCTTTCTTCCTCCTTCTTTTTTTAGGCAGAGACTCAACGTAACGACGGGGTTTCACAAAATACAGTATTTGCGGCCTTAAGATCACGCTTGCAGATTTTGATCTTACTGTATAAACATTTTATCATCCACAGACTTTTGCAAATGACATGCCTATAATAAACAGCTCTTTGGTTAATTTCCCCAGCAAATCGGCATACTCTTGCAATGATTCATCTGCAATGCCGGTTACAAATAATGTTTTCTGTGTGGAGCTCAGCAAAAAAGATTTGAATGACTGCCCCCTTCTCTCATACTAGTTGTCTCTTCTGCAGCTAGAAGACCGTACACCCTTGAACAGTAGCAATAGTCGCTGTTGACTGGTCACTTTTAAGCTTTAAATTACTGTTGTCCACACACAGCAACCACCAGTTCTTCTTCTGCACACTGAATCTTTATCCAGGGAAGAGGCAGGTCTTCCGCCAGCTTTTAGGACCCTCTCCAAAGTATAGTAGGCCACAATGCGATCCGGCATTGGATGGTGTGATGGTTCTGTGAACTGAAACAAATATTACGCAAAAAAAATTATTATCTGCACGATAAGATCTTAATAGAGTTTACACTGGAAGACTGATTGGGATTCCACCAAGCAACAAGACGAATTATTTTTTATTTGGAATGAGCTTGCCACCCATCATATAGCGCAGGGAGAGGGGAACAAAAGTTTGTTTTCTGTTTCATCCTTTTCAAAACAGGGTTGGTAGATCAGTTCAATAATTTTCATGAAAGTGATACACTGTGTTTTGCCATTGAAAAAAAAAATTGGTACACTCACCCTGAGCAGTGTCATTGACAGCGGTGCACCCGCATTTAATTTTTTGATTTTCTGAAATCGCACCCCCCCAACCCCAAACCCCACTCCCCATGGATTTACACACAATTAGGTTTACGGTTGAAGTCCGGTGGGTGGAAAGCCAAAACCTAGGATCAGTACGGAAATTGGACACTCTCTCTTCTCTCTCTTCTTCTTCGCATTCATATTCAGATGTCAAATTGGAAACAAGCTGCTTTTTGTGGGGGTGGGAGGGGGCTACAGACCAAGCAGCATAATACTGGTCCTGATGCATAATAACCAAGGAAAATATCGCCTTGGTGTAAGAATCCGATCATCATACATCACCGAGATAAATTGACAATCACAAAAATGGAATCATTGGAGACCACGAAGCAACATTTTTCGAGTGGTATCTAGGGGGTGGGGTGGGGGACCTGGGGGCTCTCTTGGGGACTGGGATGTAGTAGATCAGGTGGGATCTAGTCACAAATAGCCAAAGCGTAGCAAACAAGCTATGAGTATGAATGAGATCATTTTTTTCCCCTCCTCTATATCAGCATCCCCATTCCCTGACTTTTGAGGAAAGACTTTTATTTAAAGTTTATACTCCTAGAGAATAGAATGACATTACCGACTCACCGTAACTTTTCCTAGCTGTAGGTTGTGGCGTTTTCAATACTTTTTCACAGGCATCCTCAGAGGTCTGGAATACTGCCAGGAATAAGGGAGCGGGTAGCCATTTGCTGAAAAGAAAAACCACAAAATTAATTTACTAGATTTAACAACTGAGTTAAGTTTTATGCATCTTTCTAAACTATGTTTTTCAACAACTTTTCACAAAGTTCATAATGGAAGTTACACAAAAAGTTTATCTTTTGCCCAGTATACTACAAAAGGCACTGACTTTGAAGGCACAGACTTTGTTTTTTTTTTTTGGGGGGGGCGGGGGGGGGGGTGGTTTTGTACTTTTTTGGGGTTGTGGAGGAGGCAGGTGGGACACGTGCATTTGTTAAGTTGGGTCTGATCCTGTTTTGCACAATGGGGATGTGAGACGATCAAAGGTATCGCATCCAGTTCTCTCTCTCTCTCTGTGATGTCTCCTCTCGTTCCTGGAGTCTCTCCTCTCTCTCATCGCTCTCTTCTCCTCTCTCTCTCTCTCTGTGTTTAATCTCTATCTCTTGTATCTAAGACTCCTCATGTGCTCTGAGGTCCTGTGTGTTTATTTCTCATCATCAAAGTGACATAAAACACATCCACTAAATTCATCACACTCACACACATAACACACACACACCACACACACACACACACACACACACACACACACACACACACACACACACACACGTTAAAAGAAGGCCTTCAAAAGGTTTGTCTAGGTTTTCGTGGCCAAAAATTTAGGATTAGTATGAGTTTTTTTTTCTTTTTGATGTTGGTAACAATAAAGCTATATATTACATTGCTAAACTGAAAGCGGTATTATGTGAGTTATTACTTTCACTTTAGTCAGGAAATAATTAATGGAAGTATTGTTAAGTGAGAGACAAAAAAAAAAAGGATAATGCTTGGCTATAAAACTTTGACTCCTTCCACGGAGAGATTGGGGTCACTTTAGAGTTACAAACAAGATAGATGCAGCACAGAATTTCTGAAAAAGGATGTTTCTGACATGCTATTTCCATTTAACAATACAATGGCAAATTAAACATACACCACATGCACAAACTTGTTCATCTTCTGCAAAGCACCCCAGTCAATTTTCTAAATTACAGTCGGTCTGAAGACGGGCAAAATAATTTTACATAATTCATAATCACCAACGTTTCTACTAGACAAGGGTTATTATCGACCTAATACCAGTTTCATACGTGGAAAGAAGCAGACTTGAATCTGAATATGAAGTGATGGGGTAAACCCCTCTTTCTTCCTTACTGTTAATGTCACACTGTCTGCCTTCAGGAATCGGGGTTTTGCATTAGATTTTTGACATTTCTTCTCTCTCTCTCTCTCTCTCAAAAAAAAAAAAAGAAAAGAAATTCATTTACCTGTTGTTCGGATACATTCTGGGCGAAAGTGGCGTGAGCATATCCTTTTCTGTTTCGACGTTGAAACTCTTGTCCGCTCTGTTGACAGCACGCACGAGGTCTTGCTCCCACTTGAGGTTAGACGGTTTATATGCTGACGAAATTTTAAAAAAAATGACAAGCCTCGACAGCTCACGGAGGTTTGCATTGCATCCAACAATGGGCACAGTGACTTCCAGGCATCTTCTCACAAGCTTGTAGACAATACGACAACACTGACGAAGTCCAAATCGCACATGTATCAAGCGAGGAAAATGAGTTCCGGAAGTTAGGAATGCAAACGTTGTGACTGACATGCGCAGTGGAAGTTTACAGTCGTCGAGCGCAGAGAGAGAGAGATCCTTTCCCCCACTACATATCTATGCCCTTGGGCAACCTTTCATATTGGTACGGAACGTGTGCTGGTTTCACCTTGGGCAACCTTTCATACTGGTACGGAATGTGTACTGGTTTTTCACTTTTTGGCAACCTTTCATACTGGTATGGAACGTGTACTGGTTTCACCTTGGGCAACCCTTTCATATTGGTATGGAACGTGTACTGGTTCACCTTGGCAAACCTTTCATACTGGTGACGGAATGTGTACTGGTTTCAATTTTGGCAACCTTTCATATTGGTATGGAACGTGTACTGGTTTCACCTTGGGCAACCTTTCATATTGGTATGGGAACATGTACTTGGTTTCACCTTGGGCAACCTTTCATACTGGTACCGAACATGTACTGGTTTCATCTTTGGCACCTTTCATACTGGTACGGAACGTGTACTGTTTTTTTTTTCACCTTGGGCAACCTCTCTACGGAACGTACGGAACGTGTACTGGTTTGACCTTTGGCAACCTTTCATACTTGCACGGAACATGTACTGGTTCCACCTTTGGCAACTTTTCATACTGGTACGGAACGTGTGCTGGTTTCAGCTTTGCAAACCTTTCATATTAGTACCGAACGTGTCCTTGTTAATTTTTCTTATATGTTTTTTTTTAATGTCTTTTCAGATGTTATTTGTATTATTTCCGTTTTCTCATTAATTTATATAGGTTTTATCCTTTTAAAATGTCAGTACAAACACTATGTTAATCGACAGTAAATGGTTTCAGTCAATCATCAGTGTACTGGTTTTCACCTTTGCAGCCTTCCATACTACCTATCGAACATGTACTGATTTCACCTCGGGCAACCTTTTCATACTGGTACGGAGCGCGTACTGGTTTCACCTTGGGCAACACAGGCGGCACACGCCACAAATTGATGCTCCAAGGCTTCTCTTAAGGAGTCGAGTATTCATAGACTGGCGCAATTTGACTGTTGTGAGAATAGTTATTTATTGCGTCTAAAAGTTGATGCTCCTCAAATTCTTTCGGTACCAGCCAAGTAGTTACAAGCATACAGATTAAAAAATCAAAGAAAGGGACTATTTGTGCGCTTCCAGCCGGCGTAAAGATCGGTCACAGGTGAGTGCAAAGGCCTGAAATGTGACGTCATGTATTTTGAAGACTGTTTTCGGTGAAAGTCCCCCCAGACAAGGGAAATAATTGGTAGGGAGTTGTTCTTTTGATAAATTATTACTTTAACGTGAAACGATGGCTCAGATTTATGGTAGGCCTCAAAACGCTCACAATGGAGTATATAGTGGTTTAGTGCAAAATCCTAATTGTGGCATGTGGGCATATCATGCTGGTACGGTGGGCAAATCACCTCGCCTTTGGTAGAAGGCCTCAAGAATATCTGCAATTCGGTGCGGAGTAAGATGCCAAGGAACAGATAGTCCTCACCACCACGTTAAGATGATTATACGTCTGTGTGAAATACTACCCACCACGCAATCCTCAGCTGTGGACAAAAATAGCATGACCGACACGGGGGTACCACCATCTTCGTGAAGGGAGACAATTATTGTCTTCCAACATAATTGTCTCCCTTCCCAAAGACGGATGTACCCCGTCATATTTCGCGAGGATTATCGTATTAACCGAATAACATTAAAAGCGCTAAGAACAAACTTGCCAACGCTGTCTCACGCCAAAGCACACTGAGATGCCACCCGTAATAATGCAGAATTTCCGTACATAGTTGAACTGATGAAGTTAAAGTTCTGCAGTGCTTGTCTTGACTAAAGAAGGTAACTGCGTCCTGATATAACTGACAGAATAAATCATGTCATGTTGCTCAAGTGTTTTTCCTCATTGTTTGAAGTCTCAGAATCTGGAGCTGTGGTTTTACTGACTGGCTATAAAGAAACCGATCAATCGATGGATTTATTGATCAACCGGACATCGATGAAATAAAACAAGAAACCCCATGAATATACAGGTACACATAAGATGTATGGCACGCGCGCGCGCACGCGCTCGCACACCACACACACACACACAATCACACACACACACACACACACACACACATACAGACATACATCGATCCATCGATAGATTTTTTTGATCGACACTGCATCTATGATCACAAAAGGAGGAAACCCCTGGAATATGCCAGTAAACACACACACACCACACACACACACACACACACACACACACACACACACACACACACACACACACACATTTCTTCATTGAGGGCAAGATGTAAAAAAAAAAAAGCCAGTATTGTGCTTATTCTTTTCCCCATTAAAAACGATTCACTCGTTCGTTCTTTCTCCCTCCCTCCCTCTCCCTCTTCCCTCCCTTCCTGTCTGTCTGTCAGTCCCCCCCCCCCCCCCCCCCCCCCTCTCTCTCTCTCTTCCTTGTCTAAAAAATGCTGTACAGCTGTTGGACAATAAAAAAAAAAATGTCGGTGTCACTCTCTCTCATCTCTCTCTCTCCATCTCCTCTCTCTCTCTCTCAGCTCTCTCTCTCTCTCTCTCCCTCTCTCTCATCTCATCTCTCTCTCTCTCTCTCTCTCCTTTTAGCCATAATTTCAATATCACATGTATGCGACACCCCCACAAGAGCGGCAGACAATTGTATGGCAGTCTCTGCTAACATGATTTGTGCTGACGGGGGTGGGGGTGGTTGGGGGTGTGGGGGGTGGGGTGGGTGGGGTTGGGGGTGTGGGAGTGTGTTGTGTGTGTGTGTGTGTGTGTGTGTGTGTGTGTGTGTGTGTGTGTGTGTGTGTGTGCTGAGCTTAACCAGATTTGTGCCTTCCAGAGAGAATAAGGGGATTAAAGGACGCGCTGAGTCACGTAATAACCCACACAGCCTTTGAACTGAGTTTGGAAACAAACTGATTGAGCGGCGGCGATTGGTGTGAAAAGAGAATATGATTGTCTGCCTCTTTGTCTCTGCCTGTCTGTCTGTCTGTCTGTCTTTCTCGCTCGGTGTTTGACACACCACGCTCTCTCGTCTGCATATTACTGACGCCAACCCTTTTCACCACCACCTCCCCTCCCTCTCCTTTTGTTTCTCATTGTGCATATACCAACTCCATGTGTGTGTGTGTGTGTGTGTGTGTGTGTGTGTGTGGCGGTGGTGGTGGTGGTAGTGGTGGTGGAGTGTGTGCGTGTGTGTGTGTTGTGTGTGGTTTGTGTGGTGTGTGTGTGTTGTGTGTGTGGTGGGTGTGTGCGCGCGCGCGCGCGGCGCGCTCGCAAGCGGTCGTGTCGTTTATACTCTACGGGGTCTCAGAACTACAGTGTACGTATGGGCAAAAGTGCATGGTCTTTTCTTCCTTGCCTTCATCACCATCCCTTCAGACAGACACACCCACCATCTTTCCTCCCCTCCCCCTCAGCTCTCACCTATTCCTTGGTTCTCAATGCAGGCATTCACCACACACATATACAACCGCGCTCGGCACACACACCACACTACCCTCTCTCCTCTCTCTCGATCGATTCTCTTCCAATCCTCTCGCTGCGATCCTCCTCTGGCCAATCTCGATCTCCTCTCTCGTCTCTCTCACACACAACACACAACACATGCCCACACTCACCCACACACACCGCTGCCGTTCCCTCCCAGCGTCCCCTCTTCACTAAAGTATGAGACCGGGCACGCTATATCCTGTCCTATTCCAAGCACCAAAGCGATATGAGGTAGCTGAGCTAGGCCACTCAATAGTCGCAAATATCCCCTCATCCGTGCATTACCCCATCACGGAGAAGAACTACGGCGCTGTGAAACTGCTGCACACTTCACCAGCGTCGGTGTTGGGGTGTTGTTAATGTCTGTTTGGTCTTCACACGAACCCAATGTGTGCCTAGCTTGTTGACTAAAACACAGGCCAGGTGACCTACCTGATAAACCACAGGCGACTGATGCTTTTTTCAAAAACAAAGCTTTGGTTTAGTATGCCAGTGGACTCCAAGTCCACCATGTCCTCCATCCATCTTGCTTTTCTTTTTTATACAAAAACCCCCCCCCCCCCCCCCCCCCGCCCCACCTTTCCCCATCAGTACCGCTCATGACCTCCACTTATTACACCTGTTTACCTGTAACACGTACAATACTGATTACCGCGAGGCTCGGCATCACCCCCCCCCCCCCGTTTATTTTACTATTTTATTGATTTATTTAGTTTTTAAACGCACATTCATTGGTTACCGGCTCGTGCTACACTCGGACTTGGTACAGAGTATCTATGAAAGCACGGTTGCGTATACACTCGCATACACTCATTCATGTTTTTGTTTTTTTTTTGCCTCCAACCACACATGTTTTGCTAAGTCTTTTCTGTGCAATTGTTTGGTGTTTTGGTGGTTATGCTTTGTTTGTACTCCAGTTCTTATAGAACAGGTGGACTTTCTTTATCGAATATGGGAACGAAGAAATGCTGTCTGTCTGGCCTGTCTGTCTGTCCTGTGTGTCCTGTCCATTGTCTGCAAAATGTGCTCCACCTCGCTCCAGACAAAACTTCTGGGCCGATCTTTCTGAAAATTTGTAGTATAGTGTTCATTTGGGTCACGGATGATGCCCGATGTTTAATTTACCAGTACCAGAATACCCGTTACTAACGGCTACAACGGCCCAAAACGGGTTTTCCTCTTTACAGAATATCTCATGACGAAATACATATGACCGCATGTTTGACTGATTGTGACGTCAAGTACATTATAACAGCTGTTTGCGTGGTGTGATCTCGTATTTTTCAGAAAGATAAACTGGGAGTCAGACCTTTACGTGAATTGCTTTGCATCTTTTCTGGTTTTTTTCTTCAGTGAGGCTCCATCCATCTACCTACCGTTTCTGGTCCCCCCACCATTTCCGTCGACACTTAGCTCGCCATGCATGACCTGCGTGTTGTGTTTACCGATGACAATGGATGCAAAGTTTAATGTTTTTAAGCGTATGATTAGCAGAGTGTCCTGGTTTTCTTTTCTTTCTGTTTCTGGTGGATTCCGCTCATCTAGCAACAAAGAACACCCTTCGATATTCCATTCCTCTTCAACTTTGTGGTGGACTTCTATTGAATAAACTGTCCTTACTGGAATTTCTTGTGACGTGGTGCTTGTGTGTGTGGTGTGTGTGGTGTGCGTGTGTGTGTGTGTGTGGTGTGTGTGTTGTGTGTCGGGTGGGTGCCGG
>JADBJO010025436.1:17500-20000 GCA_016801955.1 Conus betulinus
CTCTCTTTCTGTCTCATTTCTGTCCTGTCTGTCTGTCTATCTGTCTGTCTGTCTGCTCTCTTCTCTCTCTCTCGTTGAAAATTTGTGTCATGAATGAATTTAATCTTTATATTTTTTTTCTCCCTTTTAAATGTGTTTCCTGTTCGTTAAAAATCAAGTTCAAGCCCCCCCCCCCCCCCCCCCCCCCCCCCCCCCAACCCCCCCCCCCCCCCCCCCCCCCCCCCCTCTTTCTTATCTGATATTCTTTTACATGGTCTACATCTTTGAAGGATTAACCACCACTGTATTTCATGTGATTTCTTCGTGTAAGAACGTCGTGGTATCATTGATCAAAACAACATGATAATGTTGAGTCCTGCTTTGAGTTAGCGTTCGGATGCCTGTGCCATTCCTTCTCAGTATTCATTTATTCCCTGCCTGCCTCACAGACGCTTGTGTCGTGAATTTAATCTCGGCAATCTCTCTCGTTTTGTTTTCCCCCCCTTTCCTGTCGTTTGTTATGTCTTTTTTTAATGCCTTCTTCAGTGGCATTGCATCCACGCTGCAAAGTCCGACACCCCCCTCTCCCTCCCCCCTCCCCCTTTACCACAGCCACAGCTCGGCTTGGCCCGCCACAGCCCCGGCACCGGCAATCCCACAGGGAGCAGTCAATATCAAGTCGTCAAGAGGCAACCACCGGAGGAGACACTGCACTGCTGCCGTCGAGTCACTTCGGTGGTGATCAGTGTGTAGTAGGACAGCCCCTGCTATAGTAGACAATAATTGCTCGGTCGTGGAGTCGGTGGCTGGCTGTCTGTGTTCACATGTCACCATTGTCATGTCTGTGTTCACATGTCACCACTGTCATGTCTTTGTTCACATGTCACCATTGTCATGTCTGTGTTCACATGTCACCATTGTCATGTCTTTGTTCACATGTCACCATTCCCATGTCTGTGTTTACATGTCACCATTCCCATGTCTGTGTTCACATGTCACCATTGTCATGTCTCTGTTCACATGTCACCATTCTTCATGTCTGTGTTTACATGTCACCATTGTCATGTCTGTGTTCACATGTCACCACTGTCATGTCTGTGTTCACATGTCACCATTGTCATGTCTGTGTTCACATGTCACCACTGTCATGTCTGTGTTCACATGTCACCATTTCTATGTCTGTGTTCACATATCACCATTGTCATGTCTTTGTTCACATGTCACCATTGTCATGTCTTTGTTCACATGTCACCATTGTCATGTCTTTGTTCACATGTCACCATTGTCATGTCTGTGTTCACATGTCACCATTCCTATGTCTGTGTTCACATATCACCATTGTCATGTCTTTGTTCACATGTCCCCATTGTCATGTCTTTGTTCACATGTCACCATTGTCATGTCTTTGTTCACATGTCACCACTGTCATGTCTGTGTTCACATGTCACCATTCCTATTGTCTGTGTTCACATATCACCATTGTCATGTCTTTGTTTCACATATCACCATTGTCATGTCTTTTGTTCACATGTCACCATTGTCATGTCTGTGTTCACATGTCACCATTGTCATGTCTTTGTTCACATGCCGCCTTTCTCATGTCTTTGTTCACATGTCACCATTCTCATGTTTTTGGTCAAAAAAAAGTTTGCATCCCCCCCCCCCCCCCCCCCCCCCCGCCTCTCGTTTTTCTTTTCGTTTTGATTGTCGGTTACAGCGGTATAACCTGTAGCAAAGCTATGTAATAAATAGACTAATACGATCATGGGCACTAGAGCTGGTCATTTTGCGCTCTCATCGGTGAAAAGGATCTTTTTACGCATTTTTGTGTAATGCTGACACAGCTTTTTTTTTTTTTTTTTAAACCATTAAAAAGTTGGGTGCAAAGAGGTAGACCGAACAGTGTCCGGCGCACACGACTAAGGTTATTTTAATTCATTCATTATTTTTTTGTTTGTTGCTCTCTGTGTGTGTCTGTCTCTCTATCTGTCTGTCTCTCAGTCTCTTTTTGTCTATGTCTGTCTGTCTGTCTCTCTCTTCTCCCCTCTCTCTTCCTCTCTGTCTGTCTGTCTCCTCTCCTCTCTCTCTCCCCTCTTTTCTCTTCAGGTGACAGGGGAGAAGCGAGGTGGGGGGGGGGGGGGGGGGGGGGGGGGGGGGGGGGGGGGGCGGGGGGGGGGGGGGGGGCGGGGAGCTGCACGCACTGTGGCCTTTTACTTTTTCTCCGACGCTGCCAAGAGCGGCAACCTCCCCCCTCCCCCCCCCCCCCCCCCCCCCCCTTCCCCCCCCCCCCCACGCTTCCCCTCACACGCTCCACGCCACCCACCCTCCCCCCCCCCCCCTCCCCCCCCCCCCCCCCCCCCCTCTACACATACACAGAGATTTCCTTTATTGTTTATTCACGACACATCAAAACAGACATTTCTCCTCAGGTTCTGCCAAATACAACCAGGCAAACACACAAGGCAAAGTGTTGTACAAACACTCATGCCTCCCATCTTGTGTGGAGAATGTGAGTCATCCA
>JADBJO010025436.1:22500-23775 GCA_016801955.1 Conus betulinus
ACTCCCGTAGAAAAATGACTCCTGTGTCAATTTTGTTGCAGTTTGCAAACTCTGGTAAGTTTTCAGCTCCGTTGTCTGTCACAGTTTTGTATGACAGTACGAAAACAAACAAAAAAAAAAAAAAAAAAAAAAAAAAGCTGTTTTTCGTAACTGCTGTTAATGACAAAGAACTTTGGGGGTTGTGATAGAGAGAAGAAAAAGGAGAGGAAAACTCAAAAGGGGGCACTGCAAGAGAATACAAAACATAAAAATCTGTACAGGACTGTGTGCGAAAAAAACACAAATAATAACAATGGCCAAAACAAAAAGCCATCAAAGACCTTCAGCAAACATCTCAAGTAGGAAACGCACAATGAGGGACAATGTATTACAATGTAGTGATCTTATCCAGTTCAAATCCACTTGAACCCCGTTGTGTGTGTGTGGTGTGTGTGGTGTGTGTGTGTGTGTTTGTGTGTGTGTGTGTGTGTACATGACCAAATTTATTTCAAATCGAGGGAAGCAACAATACCAGAAGAAATATCAAATACTATCTTTACATGAAAGTGAGTATGAAATGAGGCCGGGAACAGTAACAACAAACAATTAGGTAGGGCACCCCAGCTCCCACGATGAAACAAACACACGCCCACAAGTCCAAGGAATGCTGCCCCAAACACTGAATCGCCCAGGAGACATGACAGCACAGAGCACACAGAACAAGAAAATCCCCAAAATAGGATTGTTTCCAAGCTTTCCTACATACCCTGTACCAGACACATCTACACAGCGGCAACAACTGCAGAAATATACAACATTGATATGAATTAACATTCAGTCAAGACTGATATGGTCAGACAAGCACATGGACGACACAGATAATCTCGCTTTGCTTAAAATGAAAGTAAATATAAAATGAGGCAGGGAAAACAGTATCTGGTCGTTACGTCGCTTGTGGCCACATCTTAGGGCATTATCGCGACGGGTTGGGGGTGTGCGCAGTCTAGTCTAGTTTGGCTGTTGTGGGTACAGTCAATCTTTGAAAGTTTCTAGGGATGGTGCCCTAACAATATTTTCTTCAAGGTGGTTCCAGTTTCTTACTGTAACTAAAAAAAAATGAACTGTTTGAACTACTCTGTCTGGCATCTGCTGACTTGGAAATGGTCTTGTTTTGTTTTCTAATACAGTCAGAGATCGCACTGGTGGTATAGTAATTGCCAGATGTTCGTGGCTTTATGAGGTCGACCTGGTTTGTTGAATAGATATTCAGCAGATGGTATGGCCGGTACCAACCCC
>JADBJO010025437.1:0-12500 GCA_016801955.1 Conus betulinus
TGCGCCAAGGCGTGAAAATAGCCAATTCCTGGTCCCGTCTGGCAGTACGTGGGTAAGACCCGATCAATCTACGCAATTTTAAAATACGCTGGCTAGGTCTGCACGTGCTGCGTGGAACTTGACCATTCCTGTGCGCTGTGAGCTGGGCCCGTTGGTTTTCGCGCCCGCCCTGTCCCTTCTCGTCTGTTTCTCCGCTTGGCTCGCCTATCAGCCAGACTGACAGGACTGCTCCGACGAGTTCCGAAGTGTCCTTTGCAATCATCCCCGGCAAAACGCTGGTCCCATTGAGTCTCGGCAGGGGGGGGAGGCCCCTTCTTCAAGTGTGTGAGGCAAGCGCTGCAATAGAGTGTCGGGCTCAGACAACAATGGAGCAAGATTCCTCTCTTGGGGAGGGATCTTGGGACTTAGCACAGTGGAGTGAAAAAACAATGCCATGCTCCAAAAAAAAAACCCTGGTTTTTGGGGGAATTTCAACGAGCTGGCGAGGTTTAACATTTCCGTCCGGGAAAGCAGCGTGTTGTGCCGGTCGCTTCCATCTTGTGAGGGAGCTCTTGAGGCGTACTTGCTGTACTGTCTCACTGTTGAGACTAAAGACTCTGATGCCGAAAAAGTTCCGGCGCGCGCACACAGCCCTGTTTTTACTTAACACTAAAATAACTCCACTTTTGATGGAGAATGATTCCCTGAGCAAGGAACCCGTCCTTACATAGAAAAAGGTGCTCTTCATGTCCTCGTGGAAAAAAAAACCAACCATGGTCCATGCACACCATGTGCTGTGCAGCTGAGGAGGACCGCATAGCTTCCCCAGAGACAGAAGAGAGGCCTTTTCTCTTTCCCCCTTTCTTTTTCTTGCGTGACAAGGTCGAAAGGCTTTTTCGTTTTAGATTCGTGAATTGCCAGATACAGGTGCTTTTTGCCTGCTACCGTCTGCACTTCTCATCTCCCTTTCCCTGATCTGGCGCCACTGAGAAGAAAATCATGTTAGTAGTTTGACACGGCGGACCACCGCCTTGCCCCTGAAGCTGCAACACTGGGACTCTGGGAACACATCGAGCAGAGCCAGTGTTTGGAGTCCTGTGTAAGAATAATGTGCGGCGAATACCTTTCCTCCCGACGATGCTCAGAGGGATATGGATATCCCTCTGTAGTCTGGTTTCAGGGTCGCTGTCGGTCGCCTTTGTTCTTATAGGAGTCACAATGGGAGGCCCTCAATCCACGCATTGTCTCGGGGGGGAACTTGTGGCAACCTTCCCCCTCCCAGCAAAAACCACCGACAAAGCAGGTCACGCAGCAAGGGGCTGCAGCACAGCTCTGACTTCCCCCACTCCCTTGGAATCACTTCCAGGGTGGAATGGGATTTGCCGTCACTCCCCCTTGTTGCTTTTTTTTTTTTTTTTTTTTTTTTTTTTTGTTTTTTTTTCTTCTCCTTTTTCTTTTTGTTTTTTTTCCACTGGGGAGCATGTCGATGGCTTTTGCCTTGCCGAGTTCCCTCAAACGGGGCACCGTGGTCCAGTTCTTCTCTTCCAAATCACAGGAAGACAAAAGGTGCAAAGTCATTGATGGTGTCAAGAACAAAACAGCCGCGTCAGTGAACTACTGGTTCCCCCTGGAAGACAGCTCGATTATGTTTGAGTGAAGACGAACACAAGTAAACAACCAGAGTGACTTTTTGACGACCCATCGCTTCAATCTGTTGATCACGGGTCAGTGATGTGTTCGTCGGCGGCCCTGTTTATACTTCAGAGGACAGTTGTTCCCCCTTTTTCCCCTCCCCCGTTTTCCCCCTTTCTCCTCTTTTCCCTCTAAGTGTTTCCTTTTCCTCTTTTCCCCTTCTTTCTTTCCCTTGTTTGCCCCCGTCCCTTTTCTTTTTTCCTCTTTTCCTGTCACCTGAGTTCTGGTCCAAACTACTCCTTCTTTGATCCCATCAAACATTCCAACAACACTTTCCGCAGTCTGCTGAAACGCTGGATGTCCCCGTACAGGGGTTGCAAAGCCAAGTATGAGTCATTATTGGCTACACTCGTCTTGTCCTTGCGACCCACTCTGTGCGTGCTCTGTGCAGTTTCATTAATTATATGCTGGCGATCGTGTCCCCTCCCTGGGGGATTTTCTTGTAGGCCAAAGAGCGTTATGCTTGGCTTCAAAATGGCCGGCTATTTCCATTTCATGAGAGAGGCTGGCATCCAAAACCAGTTCTCTGGTTCTTCTCTCTCGTCGCTTTTCTCTGCTGGTTCTCTGTTCTTTCTTCATCCTTATACTCTCTCCTTACCTACCTCTCACCTACTCCGCTCTGTCCTCTTGGTTACACCTCCTCTCTTTGCCGAAGGCTGAGATAGCGGGGGCCATCGTAGACAGATCATCTCTGATGGCGGTTTTTTTGTTTTCCACCCCCTCCACAAAACCTTGCTGTGGCAAAAATTCCTGTTCCTCTGTCTCTGGCAAGTCTTGAAGGTCTCTTCTTTCCCCCTCTCTCTTCTCCTTCGATGGCTGCACTTCTAAAATTCACTCCACTGCAGTCAAAGAGAGGGTCTCCTGTCCTTTCTCTCCTGTTGCTGCAACGTTGAATGGTGGGGATGACCTTTTTGCTTTTGGAGCAGTGCACATTGCAAGTGCAACTTGCGTGGTAAGTATCAATCCCCTCACTGTTGCCGCAAGAACACGAGGGCGTGATTAGTGTCGCAGCCCAGATCGCAGGTCCGGCGCTGTGGTATCTAGCTTCTTCTTCTCGTTGCCAAGGACAGTGATCACATTTGAAACGTCTCGTGACCACATGAGGTCCAGTTGGTACCACAGGGGGATCGATATAACCGTGGTGGATGTTTCCCAGGACAACCTTTGTGGTGGGGCTGGGACGGACGAAGGTGTGTTTTGTCTGTGTTGGTTGGACTCAAAAGGCTGTGGGTATGAACAACAGCTCAAGCAAACCCTCTGTCCATTGTCGTTCAACTTTCCAACACCCCAATGGGGGGGGGCACCAATGCTTGATGGCTATGACTTATGACTGTGATCAGGATCAAACCCAGGGGCGTGCAAATGTCCCAAAGGAAGGAAAAAAAACCGTGGCTGCTCTTGGCTTTTTCTTTTACACTGCTGCTTTCCAGTTTTGGTACCGCCTTACCTGGCCGTTGGTGGTACCAAAGCTACCCCCTGCCAACCTGGGTGTCAAGCTCATCGATGTCGAATAGAAATGGTCCTTGATAAAGGTCTTCTGAACTAACTCAGAGTAAGGCAGTATAAATGTATGAAGATGAAGAATTGATAAATCCTTGCAGCTGTAGCAAGTGGATTGACAGGATATGTTCTGTGTGACCACCTGTTTTGTGTTTCACAAACACTGATGCCAGAAAGTTCGGCTGTACTCTTACTACCTAAAGCCGGAGGCTGACTCCATGTATTCGTGGTTCATTTTGGGTTCTTTTCATTTTCTTTTCTCCTCCCCTGTAAGGTTTCTCCAGACCTTTTCTCAAAAAAACGTGTAGGTTTCTTTCTTCCTTTCCATGAGAGAAGAGCCGCTAGAAGGGTAGCCTGGTTTCTTCTTGGAGCATTCGCAATGCTCACGTTGAGTCTTGTAAGCTCCCTGTCTATGATAGCAGTTCTTCCTGGATGGTCTTTTACCTGGTGCCAAGGTCGACTGAGATTCCTGGGCAAACAATGGTTTCTCACATTCCATCTTGCAAAACGAAGTGCTGGAAACCTTCTTTGGTCTTCTTTGGTTTTCGTGCGGTTTTCCTTGAATTGCCTGGTGCGATGTTTCCGTCTGCTTGTCAATGCGCCCACACATGTGAGGCTCCAAGCACCCATTGAAGCAGGCAGACGTTGGCATGAGTCAGCACGGTACTGGCTGGGGACTGGGGCCTGGCCCAGCTTTGAGGGCAGGTGGTAGCTGACCAGTGGGACAAACGATGATTCCCTCCCACCGTCGGAGACAACCCATGGCGTCCTACTCTAACTCCAAATCGAGTGTGGGACTTTATAACCCGTAACTGCTGCTGTCTCCCGTGTTGGTCTTCGGCTGAAGCAGTGAAACGGGAGTGACCCATCCCCAGGGCGCAAGCCTGGGGGAGAACGAGAAGATTCTGGAGATTTGCCCATACCGATGCCCACAAATCCCCCCCTTCCTCAGTATCCCCCTCTCAGCCTCGCCAGTGGGCTCGAAAGAGTGCGGGGCACAACGTTTGGTGCACTGGTCTGGCTGCAGAGCTGCCGGGAAAGAAGTCAGAAGTTGATGTCCACACCGCCTTAGGGCTTCCACTATCTTCCGGATTTTCCTCTCTGGATTTTACTCCCTGTAGCCTTTCCTTCTCCCGAGGGTGTCCACAAGGCAGTGGAAACCATCATACCAATGGTCGGGGCCACGGGTGTGCTGGATGTTGGGGGCGACGCATGGAGACCCGGGTCCTTCAACGCTCCCAGTCTGTCCCCAGTACTCCTAGGCACTGGTTCGTGTGGTTTAACATCATACTTGTTCCTCGTCCTAGACGGACGTGGCCTGCCAAAGCTGGCTGGGTCTCATTCTCACACAGGGTTTGGAATACATATTTCCTTCTCCTAGGCAGATTCGCAGGATTGCAGGCTCAGCCCGCCCTCCAGTTATACGTGGCCGGCCGGGTGACCTCGGGTCGCGCCAAGGCACCAGCAAGCTTTTGTGGAAACAGGGGGACGCCACGGGAAGGGCGTTGCTGTGGGCACTGTAAATGTAGGAGAGGCCATTGCAACAGGCCTGAAGTCACTCATTTTCAAACAGGTATTTTTTTTTTAGGTTTTTTTTTGTTTAATTTAGGTTTTAGTTTTTGTTTTATTTTGTCTTTGCTTACAGTGTGTGTGCGTGTGTGTGTGTGTGTGTGTATGTGTGTGTGCGTGTGTGTGTTGTGGCGGTGGTGCGTGCGCGTGCGTGCGTGCGTGTGCGTGTGTGTGTGTGTGTGTGTGTGTGTGTGTGTGTGTGCATGTGTGTGTGTGTGTTGCGTGTGCGTGCGTGCGTGCGCAGGTGGCGCGCGCCCTCAAGGCGCGCGCGCCCTGTGTTGTGTGTGTGTGTGGATGGTGTGTGTGTGTGTGTGTGTGTGTGTGAAAAATTCATTCCATTTCTTTTGCTGTTGTTTTGTTTCTTTTCTTTTTCTGACTTTCTTTTCTTTTGAGCTATCACTCACCATACATGGTCTGTAGGTTCTCCTGTTGATGGACATTGGCAAGCTGATTTTAATGTTATGGCATGTGAGACAAAAACAACTCCGTGGTTCCTGTCAGTTCTTTTTTGCCAACGCTATGCCTATATGCCACACACAGGACCAAGACCTCGATCTATAAACTTGGCCCAGAGACTACTACTGGGGAAGTTGCCTGGTCAGAATATGAAGGAGAGGGGGCAGCTGCACACGTTGGCTGTCATGTTCTTCCATCGCTCTATGAAGAAGTTTCCAATGCGATCCTGGCATAGCCACTGACCACACAGTACAGCGCCTGGGTGGATCTTTTGAGTGTCCAGTTGCACCTTGAATGGAAACGGGATTGAACAGCTGTTGTGATCGTTCTGCATGCATATATTGTAATCATTGTCGTTGCTGCTGTTGTTGTGTTTGTGTTGTTGTTGTTGTTGTTGTTGTTGTTGTTGTTGATGATGATGATGATGATGTTATTTGTGTGGTGTTTCATTTTGTGGTTTTGTTTTTTGTTTTTTGTTGTTGTTGTGTTGTTGATTTAAATCATAGGCTGATGGTTCGCTTCTGAAATGCTGCTGCAATCCATCATGTAAGTGTCCTGCTGACTCCATAGTCAAGGAGTAGGTCCATGAGAAGCGAGAACTGGACTTTGCTCTATGCATTGCAGCTATTGCAACTTCCACAGTTTCTTCCTTTCTTTGGCAGGCTTGTTCTATACAGGTGAGGTTCACATGCACGTGCAGGGACGGAAAATACGTAACAGCTGAGCTCGTTGTAGTAGCGCACGAATGTTGTATTAAATGATGCGTCGTTCAGTCAACTGATGTGCAGTTGCTTTTTGGTTTGATGTTGTTGTTTTTTTGTTTTTTTTTTATCTTTTATCTTCACATTGGTCGTTGATGTTTTGTACTGGTGTGTGCTTTAAGAGTTCTTAACGATAAAGAATAGTCCTTTACTGTGTTGAAAGAGGTAGTGAATTGGAGATGGTCTTAATGAAGGGGTATGAGAGGGAAAAGTAAACACTCTAATGAAGGTCGTCAGTTGTTCATTTCATAATTATTTGTGCCCAGCCTTTCTGAGCAAGTATAGATGGGATTGAGAATAGGCAAAGAGAGTGCTGGAGATTCTTGACCCCCCTCTCCCCTTCACCACATTCTTCGACCAGATCTCTCCTTCCTGGTTGAAAATGGGAACCGCCGATTTTGTCGCACACGCTGATTTGTCGCACGTGCGACAAATCAGCGGTGCGACAAAGCAGCGTGGGACTGAACCGCCGATTTGTCGCACGTAGGACAAATCGGCTAGTGCGACAAATTGGGGGTTCAGCACACCCCTTTTTCCGCTGATTTGTCGCACGTGCGACAAATCGGCGTGTGCGACAAATCGGCGGTTCCCAGAGAACGTTTCTCTTTTTCTTTTTTGTTTTCCTAGTGTAGAGGATTGGCTCAACCCGAATAATGAAACTGCTGCTTGCCCCCCCCCCCCCCCCCCCCCCCCCCCCCGCCCCCATCCCCCATGCCTGTGGTCTGTGGGTGCTTGAACCTTTAAACAGAGATTCGAGCCATCTTTTCTTTCTAGATGAATTAACACACCTGTTTCTCTCGTCTGATCTAGTTTACACTTCATCATGATTAACATATGTTTTTTTTTTCAAAAAGATTTTTTTTTTCTGGTCTTTCAAACCTCAACGCACCATTGTGTGAGACTATAGAGAGCCTGCACACAAAGGGAGCGTGGTGTAGCGGTTGGCTATGCTATATGTTCAAATCATGGATACACAGACACGTGTATCTGGTCAATTTGATATTGTATTCTGCTGCTACTGCACACTTTCCTCTTGACATATTCTGGCGACTTTGCGATTTCTGATGCTAAATGAAAAATAAACAGAATAGCACACTTTGTGTATGCCATGCCCTTTTTTAATTATCAAAACTTTATAGACAACGATCATGTGCCAAGTGCTTGGACTGTTCCTACTTGCAGCATAAGAAGGTCCAGGCAGGAATGTGACTGCATTTGTGGCTGCTGCAATTGAGAGAAGGGCTTAGAGAGTCCATTGCTGATTATGATGGCTATTGATATAGCCAATTTGTGTATAATATCTGTGGTGAATACTGATAATATTTGAATGCTATCTAGAATGAGATTATAATTGAGAACACGCGAGCTGTTGGTTTATGAGTTAGTACTGAGGTTACGAATATAAGATCTCGTGAATCAGAAAACAAGTAGCCTACATAGGCATCGAAACCACACGTATCAAAGAATGGAATATATACTCTTAAACGAAATACATTGACCACTTTCGTTATGCTGTTGCCAGAAATGCGTCTTTTGATGATTTGTCCTCTTCCGAAAGTCAAAAGCCGAGCTTGTAGCTGTTTGTTTGTGTCAAGGTGCTGTTTTTGGTATTGTGGAACACGTTCTGTTGTGATCCGACGTAGAGAAGTAGCTAGCTATCTGGGTTGTTTCAGAACCGAAAAAACCTTCATCATGGAGAAACTGACAATCCTGGTTCTTGTTGCCACTGTCCTGTTGGCGATCCAGGTCCTGGTTCAAAGTGATAGAGGTAAGATATTTACTTACCTTTCTTCATCTCTTGATCTGTCTATCCTCTGTGTTGTTTGTCTGTCTGCCGTTTATTTATGGGAATTTTTTTTTTCTGCCCCCACCAGCTTCTACCCAGAACTGAGTTTGCCATGGGCTCAGTTGGGAAGACTGGAATCACACAGTCGAGTTTCATCCACTAAATGGATGTGCTTCTGACAGTGTTGCTCAAATTTCCTAATCAAAACTGCAGGTGTCTGTATCTCTCGGGCCTGGTTGACTTTAGGATATGTTAGGAAAGTAAACGTAGAGTAGAGCCCTGTTGTGCAATCTCAGACCTGAATGGAACGCCACAGCATCATTTCATCATCCGCATCCGCATTGATCAGCACGAAGGAAACATTAAAATCTGTGGCCCTGCTGTCATGGTAACCTCAGTTTCGATGCCTCCCCACGTCTGGCCTTGGTTTCATTCTGCTGGGGCCAATTTGGGGGACTGAGCGAACGTGGTGGCGTCTTCCAAAGTGTGAGTTCACTCATGCTGGCTCCGCGACTGAGCAGTTACTGTCGTCAGTAGGGGGCTTAGTAGGTGATGTCCTGCGTATGTTGGATAAGAACAGGCACCAAAGGAACACCACCGAAATGACTCGACAGCAGTGCAGCGTCTCTTCTGGTGGGTGGGTTGCCTCATGACGACTTTCTCAGTGGATTGCTGGTGCCGGGACTGTGGCGGGTCGGGCCGGGCTGTGGACGAGGAATGGGAATAAGTAGCGTGGATGCAATGCCACTGAGGTGACACAGAAGATGGGACAGCTAAAATAAAAAAAAGAAAGTTTCAGATAGCATTCAATAATATCATGGTTACAAACAAAATCTTATTGTAACTGGAACAGATAAAGACGTGTACGGTGTACAAACTGAAAAACGCATACCGTTTCTTTCATTTAAAAAATGCACTGAAACTGAGGTATTCAGAAGTATGCAAAGCAGATTTTAAAGTTAAACCCAATTAGATTTGTACACACACACACACACAGAGAGAGAGAGAGGGAGAGAGAGGAGAGAGAGAGAGAGAGAGGAGAGAGAGAGAGAGAGACAGAGAGAGAGACAGAGAGAGAGAGAGAGAGAGAGAGAGATTTCGGTTATAAACATTTGATGGGATGTACATACATATGCCTATGATTTTAAACACTGTTCTATGTAATGCAGTCATAAGCTATACTATCCCCCTCTATATTCAGTGTTGTACTGCCTCCCCCTCTCCCATGCTAGGGCTGAACAATAAGGATGGGGGGTGGGGTGGGGGGGGGGGGGGGGGGGGCGGCGGGGGGACAAGGTCCTGAAGGTTCTGTTCAACCCCTCCTCCCTCTTGGCTGCAAAGGAAAAATGACGGGTTTTTGTTTGTTTGTTTTGTTTTGTATTTTCACAATACCATCGTCGTTCATTTACGAGGGAACCTAAAGCCCCCTTTTTGTTGCCCTCTCTTCCTGTATAGCTGCTCTAACCTCCCTCACACCCCCAGGAAATCGTCTCGTGTGTGTGTGTGTGTGTGTGTGTGTGTGTGTGTGTGTGTGTGTGTGTGTGTGTGTGTGTGTGTGTGTGGTGTGTGTGTGTGTGTGTGCGTGTGTGTGTATATAAATGTATGAAGACAGGCACACAAAACTAATCCCCAACTTAGGGAGCAGAAGCAAGATGTGTATGTGTGTGTGTGTGTGTGTGTGTGTGTGTGTGTTGTGTGTGTGTGTGTGTGTGTGTGTGAGAGAGAGAGAGAGAGAGAGAGAGAGAGAGAGAGAGAGAGAGAGAGAGAGAGAGAGAACAAAAAGATGTAGAACACGGAAAATCACTCTGACTCTGTCTACAGGCAGGGGCCGAGGAAGCTCTTGCTTACTCAGACGAAACAAGTGGCTTACAATTTTATATTACTATTTCAATTTGTCCCACGGAGCAATTCCAATTCAACAATCAATCACTAGTTTTATTTAACCAGAACACAACATGATTTCGAGTCAAAAGAATTTTTCAAAATCGAGATTAAGGTTACATCAAACACTAGATTAATTATCAAAAGAGTTTAGACCAACATAAGCATCATCCCATCCCTAAGGTGCTGCAGGTATATTGAGACAGGGCAGCAGAGTATTAAAAATAGCGGGCTAGACCAGGGACAATTTTGGGTGCAGGGTTAATGAGGGAAATTGGCAAGGTTGGAAGGATACGAGGGTAAAGAGGAAAATAAAAGTGCGGCAAAAAACGATGAAGTCGAAAGAGACGGCCCTTTGAATTAAAAGACCGCTTTGCCAATTTATTGTTCCTTCTAGGGAGACAGTGTGTTTTCTCCTTTCTTCAGCCAGTCAAAAAAAAAAGAACAAAAAAAAAAAAAAAAAAAAAAAAAAAAAAAAAAGTGTTTGCGATGTCAAGAAACAGGAAGTAGGCCTAGGTTGTGGAACTTGTCAAGAAAACAGGAAGTAGGTTGTGAAATTTGGTTATTCCTTCTCTAAATCAATTACTTTCAACCCCCAAAATAATTATTTCTAGTCACTTTCTCCACAAGATTTTTTATGTACAAAGAATAAAAGTAGTATGATAGAACAAAATCAAAACACACATTAGCTTCAA
This sequence comes from Conus betulinus, assembly GCA_016801955.1. Taxonomy (NCBI): domain Eukaryota; kingdom Metazoa; phylum Mollusca; class Gastropoda; order Neogastropoda; family Conidae; genus Conus; species Conus betulinus. The sequence continues at coordinate 10,320 of JADBJO010025437.1, forward strand.
TTCCACAACCTTCTTTTTACAACAACTCAAGGGGGCCAACTCTCCGAAGAAAACAAATTCTTCTCAAGAGACTAAAATTACGATTAATTCCCTTGGACTATGCTTGGGTAGACGATCCCTCGGTCATGTTCTCTCTCTCTCTCTCTCTCTCTCTCTCTCTCTCTCTCTCTCTCTCTCTCTCTCTCTCTCTCTCTCTCTCTCTATATATATATATATATATATATATCCCCCTCTCTCTCTCTCTGCCGCACCTTCTCTCTCTCTCTGTCTCTGTCTCTCCTCCCCTCTCTCTCTGACCTTCTGTTTCTCTCCTCACCCCCTCTCCCCCTCCTCTCTCTCCTCTCCCCTCCTCTCTCTTTCTACCCCCCTGTCTCTCCCTCTCTCTCTCCCTCGCTCTCTCCCTCTCCCTCCCTCTTCCTCTCTCTCTCTTCCTCCCTCTCTCTCTCTCTCTCTCTCCCCTCTCTCTCTCCCCTCTCTCCCTTTCTCTCTTTGCCCCCTCTCTCTCTTCCTCTCTATCTCTACCCCCACCGCCTCTGTCTCACCCTCTGTCTATCCCCCCCTCCCTCCCTCTCTCTCCCCCGTCTCTCTCCACCTCTCTCTCCCTCCACCCCCCCTCTCTGTATGTGTGGATGAAGATGGGAGGGGATATGAGGGAGGAAGCGGCTAACACGGGGAGTTGTCTACCTCGGCAGTGTGGTCAGCAAAGATGGAGGTACAGATGAGGATATTAAAGAGCCGCATCAATAAAGCCAGGCACACCTTTACTACGCTACGGCCTATCTGGAATTCCTCTGCCCTCTCACTCCACAAGATCAGAATCTTCAACTCAAATGTGAAATCTGTTCTTCTATATGGTTCTGAAACGTGGCGAACAACAAAGACAAACACCCACAAACTCCAAACATTTATCAACAGATGTCTGCGAAATATTGTGAACATCAGATGGCCAGATGTGTTATTGCCAACACAGAACTGTGGAACAAGACCAAGCAAGTTCCAATAGAATTAGAAATCAGAAAACGGAAGTGGGGATGGATTGGCCACACCCTCAGAAAGTCTCCATCCGACATCGCAAGACAAGCCCTTGAATGGAACCCTCTGGGCAAGAGAAAAGTGGGAAGACCAAGGAGGCAGACATGGCGAAGGAGTACCGACGCAGAAGTGAAGGCCGCCGGAATGACGTGGGCCGAGCTGAAGAGGATTTCCTGAAATCGTGTCCGCTGGAAGAGTGTGGTTGCGGCCCTATGTTCCCCAGGGAATTCAGAGGACTAAAGGAATTCTGTTTTACGTCTCGTCACACATATAGGTGATTGCAGACATCTAAATAACATAGTGTTTACAATTTTAGACTATTATCATAAAAGAAGAGAAGAGGACGAAGTGGTTACATAGAACAAAAATAAGGGATAGATGAATTATAGGGCAGTAACTACGAAAAAATTAGAGAAAAATAACTAAAGCAATCTAACTTACGATTATGATTATAAAATGTTCCTTAATGGACTTTGCAAAAAGGTTACTCATTAATTAACAAGAGAAACAACTGGCAACGAATCTAAAAAGTCAAACACATTAACATGCCCAGTGTCAGCACTTGGTAAAACACCATTCAAAAAGGGTTTCATTAGTTCACAATCAAAAATCACGTGTTGAACTGAGAGATCCCCACGACATACACACTTAACAGTCTGGCAATACTTGGTTTGTAGGGAGTCACATAAAAGTCTAAAAGTCAGACTTGAAACCGGTCTAATCGACACAAAGTTTGACACAGTTGAGGTCGTGGGTTTCGAATCCCATTAGAGTCATGTGGGTTTTTTCTGCCCCGACCGGCTCCTACCCAGAGTTGAGTTTGCTGCGGATTCAGCTGGGAAGACTGGGACCACACAGTCGAGTTTCATCCACTTAATGGATGCGTCTCTGAGAGTGTTGCTCAAATTTCTGACCAACACTGCAGGTGCCTGTATCTCTCGGGCCTGGTTGACGCCGGGATATATTATGAAAGGAAGCGTAGAGTACAGCCCTGTCATGTAGTCTCAGACCGAAATGGAAATCCGTAGCATCTTCTTAATCATCCTCATTCTCATCGATCAGCATTAAAAAAAAAAAAAAAGTCTCAAATTCTGTGGCCCTTCATGCCCTGCTCTCATGGTGACCTCAGTTTCGATGTCCTCTCCACGT
>JADBJO010025437.1:22500-23775 GCA_016801955.1 Conus betulinus
AAGCACAGAGGAATTAATCTGAGCTTATCATGAAAAGAGAAAGTTGATTAGGGAGACGTTCTGTATAATCATTTGCTGGGACTGATGATAATGGCAGAACTAACTTGTGCAGTGACTTTGCTTACTACAGAGAGAAGCACTCGACCTCGAGCAAAAAAAAAACATCTCCAGCAGTAAGACAGGGTCAAGACGGCTGGAGACGGAGTCACATGCAGTGGATGACCATGATGTCTGTTGTGTCTCACCATGCTCTATGCACCCAACAAGGCATCACTGGGAGTCGCCATTCTGCCCGTTGAATCAGTTTGTGATTTCCTCCGCGCTGTCCACCGAGCCCCGTCTTCACACGCTTAGATAGGCAAGCCCTACCTCATCGAGGGTTTGAGACCCGCTGGCTACCCCTACCTGGTTCTGCGAAGTTGCCGAAGCTGTTGCCCTGGGTGTGGCCGCTGTCACAATGCTAACAGCAACGGGGGAGAGGGGGCATCAGACAATAGGTACAGAGAGACAAAATCAAAGAAAAGAAAAAGCAGGAGAGGAAAATCCAAGAGAAGCACTTGTCAGATGATCGTCATTCAGTAAATAACGATTAGATTTGTTCTTGAAAAGTGAGATATGCTCTGACAAGGATAGGGAGCAGAGGAGAGGAGAATAGTCGTTGAGGGGCTGGTAGGTGGGGTGGGGTAGGGGGAGGTAATGAATGGTATCCTGATGTCTTGTTGTTGAAGTGCACCCCCCAGTAAAATCTGGCGGTTGTGGGCTTATTGGACGATCCAGTTCCTTGATATCACTGAGCACTGAGCACTGTTGGGCAAACTAACTGCCTGCTGAACTGTTGTATGTTCTTTATCTCTTTCAGCATTCTTGGATTTTTGTTAGGTAGATCGGCGTCAACAAAGTCCATCATCACACATTTGAGCATTCCCTTTTCCATTAATACCCGGCTTGGATCATTAGCCCAGGGGGAAACAATCGAAGAAACAGGAGAAGGTAATGAGAGGAAAAATTTTTTTTTTTTTTTTTTTGCAATTAAAATTTTTTGTGAACTCACTTACCTACTAGACTGCTTACTAACTTACTCTCTACACCTTCCTTTCGTGTCCCCCCGGCCGCGTCCTCATTTGGAGATGATCATTTAATAAAATCATCCTCGTCTCAACCAAGACAAGAAGACATCAATCCAATGTCCAACACATTATTTTCACCTTTACAGATGAACAGCCATCCCCCAGTATGGTGAACGGATTTTTTTTTGCAACAACCAGATATTCGGCG
>JADBJO010025438.1:0-2500 GCA_016801955.1 Conus betulinus
GGACCGCAAAGCAGGTCAGGGGAGTTCAAGGCCACATTCCTTGTCACTTGACAGACAGTCATCTATTCCCGAGTGCTGGAGTGATCGCTCGAAGCCGAAAAAGCGAGCGAGTCCTCGGAAATCTGTCGTCTCTAAAAACAAAAATAAGAAATGAAGGTACGGTCCCGACCCCGATGTAAATACTCTGAAAAGTACACTGTTTTCAATGGTTTCATATAATGTGGAAGGCATTCTATCAAAACTGAAAGAAACTAGCTTCGTCTCCTTTATTATAAACTTCGACTTCATTTGTCTGGTAGAAACTTTCGTGGATTCATTCACATCTACTTTATTTCCATCCCATACAAGCTTTGTATCACCAGCAAAAAAATTATCTCTTCGGGGAAGGAAAAGTGGCGGGGTCATTGTAATGGTAAAAAAACGTCTTTTTGCAATTTATAAAAGAAATTCCAACAAAATACGATAATGTTATCATACTCCAAGCTGATAAGCGGCTGTTTGGAACTGAGTCTGATATTTTCATTATTAGTGTTTACTTGAATCCAGTAAATAGTCCGTTTTACGACACTAGTGAAGTGGACAATGGGATCTCTGTTCTTGAACAATGCATGCTCGATATTATTGAAAAAGAAGAAGACGCTGAATTTATCCTGTGTGGGGACTTTAATGCTAGAACTCTGATATATTTCCTGCACAGCTGACTGTAGACGATGTGATGTCTGACCCCGCTCACCATGACCAGTGTATTAACTCTGACACTGATGATCAGACTCCCCATCCTCGTTCTTCGCAGGACACTGTGATTAATGATTATGGTAAAAAATTACTTAATTTATGTACCGGTTTTGATCTGTATATTTTGAATGGTGTTTGTTTAGGAGACACAGGTGGTTGCTTCACTTATATAGCTCCCTCTGGAAACAGTGTTTATTGATTATTTCATTTTCTCTACTTCTTTGTGCTCTCTACCTAGAAGACTTTTTGTTCATGAAAAAATTCACTCAAGGCACATGCCTGTCGAATGTGTTGTGGTGTGTAACCAGCAAACGGATGATGCTGAAGTTAATGACTCGCCTATTACAAACTAGTTTGGTCTGAAGATAGGCGAGAAGACTTTCTATATCAAATTAATTTACCAGAAAACAAAACCTCGCTTGAGCAAGCGAAACAGTTAATTGAGTTTGACATGGACAGTGCACTTGATTTGTTTTCTGCCACCCTAAAATCTGCCGCCTCTTGCATGTCTGTAAAGCAGGGTGTGGTAGAACCGTCAAAGGTAATGTATGGTTTGACTCGGAGTGCTATGAAAGTCGAAAGAATACCAGAAAAGCACTACGCGATTTCAAACGTTTACAAAAAGAGAAAACCCCACAGAGGATGGACACGAATACTTTGAGAAGAGAAGGTCATATAAAAAGTTATTGGATTATAAGGAAAAAACATACAAAACCAAATGTAGAGCAGAACTTGAACAGAATGTAAACGACTCCAGACAGTTTTGGAAAAAAGTAAAACACTTTTCAACGAAAAGTAGAAAGGTTGGTAATATTACGGATGTGTAGAGTGGTTGCAACACTTAAGAGGGTCTTTGAAGTAGATACTAATGTACCTGAGGATGACGATTCTCCGGTTGTTGAACAGACTTCGAAGAAGAAAATGATAATTCAGATTTTGGACCATTGAATGATGATGTTACTGAAGAAGAAGTAGTAGGCTCAATTAATCACTTAAAAAATAACAAAGCAGCAGGTCCAGACGGCATTTTGCCTGAATTATTCAAATCTTCGGGGGATGTAGTTGTTCCTTTTCTTCTGCGATTTTTTTATGCTGTTTTTTCATCAGGTCAGTACCCAGCAGCTTGGACCGAGGCTATCATACAACCTGTGCATAAGAAGGGTAATCTGCACAAACCGGACAACTATAGAGGCATCTCACTTCTGAATTTAAGTGGTAAATTGTACAGTTACATAATCAATAAGAGATTGTCCAAATGGGTTGAATCTAAAGGTCTGCTAGGGGAAATTCAAGCTGGTTTTCGGAAAGATCATTCAACCATCGATCACATTTTTACTCTTTTTTCGATGGCTCAAAAATACCTACTTAGAAACAGGAAATTATTTGTTGCTTTCATTGACTTCCGTAAGGCTTTTCGATTTAATTTCACACGGAAATCTTTGGCCTATATTGCGTAAATCTGGAATTAATGGGAAAATGTTATTGACAATCCAAAGCATGTATAAAACTGTAAAAGCTCGAGTACGCTGTGGGATCAAGATGACGGAAGCATTCACTTGCTACAAAGGCTTAAAACAAGGCGAGATTACCAGTCCGCTACTTTTTTCTCTGTTCATTAACGAACTGGCCTCAGGAATATATTGAAAATGGACGACACGGCATTCAACTGAATCCTGACATGATTGAGCTGTTTATTTTACTTTTCGCGGACGACATTGTACTTTTATCAGACACAGTTGCTGGACTTCAGAACCAGCTCAATGTT
>JADBJO010025438.1:15000-23775 GCA_016801955.1 Conus betulinus
GCCGCCACCTCTCCTGCGGATTTGCTTGCTGCAGCCAGCTCTCCACTTTTCTGGAACTGGCGACGACGGGAGCGGGGTGTGGGAATCGGGGCGAGAACACGGGAGGGGGATGGGGAGAGGAGGGGGAGGGGGACGAAAGAAGTAGGCAGGCGTTGTTGGTGTAGACTTTTCCTCCTTCCGCGCCCCACCCCCACCCCCCCCCCCCCTACCCTCCCAGTTCTACACTCGTCTCAAACCAATAGGCCTAGCAGCGATTCCAGAAAGTGTGTGTCTGTGTGTGCTACACTACTTGCTGTGTTTAGGGCCAAGATGCGTTTATGCTCTTCTCTCTCTTCTCTCTCTCTCTCTCTCTCTCTCTCTCTCTCTCTCTCTCTCTCTCTCTCTCTCAGAGCCGCTCTCGCTCTCTGTCTCTTTCTCTCTCTCCTTCAGGCAGCAGTGTATTTTGTTGCGGTCGTCAGTAACATGGGCGTTACACGATGGAGGGAGCTGGATCAATTTGTGGGGCAGCACGCGCGAGCTACGAGCTCCGTGCCTACAACCACAACAACCATCACAGCTGTTTGGCCAGCCTTTGCCAGAGGGCCCTCTCTCTCTCTCTCTCTCTCTCTCTCTCTCTCTCTCTGTATCAACCGGTATCTGTGTACCGATCCCTCCCATCCCTCCCACGCACTTTGGATTATCTTCTTACTCTCGCTTCTCTGTGCCTCATCTCTCTCTCTCTCTCTCTCTCTCTCTCTCTCTCTCCTCTCTCCCTCAAAACCCACTCAACCCCCCCCCCCCCCCACTCTCGATTATCCTCTTCTCTCTCTCTCTCTCTCTCTCTCTCTCTCTCTCTCTCTCTCTCTCTCGTGCTTGCTGTCTCGCCTCTCTCGTCTATGTGTGCTGCTTGTCTGTCTGTCTGTCTCTATCTCATATACTCTCTCTCTCTCTCTCTCTCTCTCTCTCTCTCTCTCTCTCTCTTGTATCATCAACTACTCCCTCATTTTCCTCTTCACTAGTTTTGTTGCCGTAATTGATATTTATTACCCTGCCGCAGCGTCCACACCGTTGTTAATTGCATTCGTGGCCAGCCGTGTCATTGCAAAGTACTGGGAACACAAATAAGTGGTTAACACAAAAGCTTCGGACTAATGTGTAAAAATGCAGTGAACACTAGGGTTATCTGCCTGCTGTGTACAGGAATAGATACTAAAGATCCATGCCCGGAGTATAAAGCAGCGGATACTAAGGTTTCTTGCCTGGTGTGTAAAGGGTGAACACTAGGGCTCCATGCCTGAGAGGTAAAGTTGTGAACGCAAGGGTTAACTGCGTTACGTGTAAAAGCAGTGAACACTAAGGTTTTCTGCCAGGTGTGTAAATGGTAAACTCTAGGATTCAATGTCTGATAAGTGAGATTGTGAACACAGGGATTAACTGCATTATGAACAACTATATAATTTGAAGTTTGGTGGTAAAGACCGAAACAAAAGGGGGGGTCCAAAACGAAACAAAAAGCAAAAAAAAAAAAAAAAAAAAAAAAAAAAAAAAAAAAAAAAATCAAAAAACATAAACTGAGGACCCACGACAGCACACGCAAATTTAGAGCCTTTTTCAAGTGACATGAAACTGAGGACCCACGACAGCACACGCAAATTTTGCTGTGTTCCTTTTGACCCCCCTTTTGTTTCGGTCTTTACCACCAATCTTCAAATTATATAGTTGTTCTGAGAACGACCCAGTCAGGTGTTATCAATTTTTAACTGCATTATGCCTTAAACAATGAGCAGTAGGGTTCTAAATCTGAAGTGTAGATCGGTGAACACATTGTTTCCTGTCTAAGGCGCCTGCAGGGGGGTGTATAGCAGAGAATACTGGGATTGCCTGTCTGATGTGGAATACGGACAATAGTGATTCCTGCCTGATATATAAAGAGGGTGAGCCATGGGTCCCTTCCCTGATATGGAAAGTAGTGACCCAAAATGAGCATTAACAACAATTACAATCAACTAGTCTATAACACAAATGTCCTACAGGACTATGAAGTAAACATTTCGCAATATTAAACAAACTAGTAGCATTTTTGAAAACGCCTTCAATACAATTTTCAGAAATCACTGGTAAGATAGGTCTTAACCTCTGACATTCAAAAATGATGTGCTTGCTAGAAATTTGTTCACCACATAAACATCTAACATTTTTGCTGTATTTTGTGATGAACGCATTAAGTTTTATCCTGTAAGATAGCGAACTAATCTGTGTCTGAATTTGATTACGCCAGTATGATTCAAATATGATTTGTTATCCAAACCACGAGAATCAATATACTTATTCTTGGAGAGGTCTATCTTTACTCAGGGTATAGCCTTTAATTCTACTCCATACTGCTTGTTCCAGCAAGTGATAACCCTCCTGAATGGATAAAGGAACATGAATTTCAGTGGATTCTGTGGTGTGTGTGTGTGTGTGTGTGTGTGTGTGAGAGAGAGAGAGAGTGTGTGTGTGTATGTGTGTGTGTGTGTGTGTGTGTGTGTGTGTGTGTGTGTGTGTGTGTGTGTGTGTGTGTGTGTGTGTGCGCGCTCGCGTGTATGCATTTGTATACGGTGGCAAAGCTTAGAATTCTTTGTGTCCTAGCATGTTTAAATAGCAAACCCAGAGGATCGCCATTCTTCTATAAAAGCGGCTCAGGGGCTTACTGTGAGTTGATGTATCACGCGGTAAACTCCACCGGTTCTGTGCCTTGCTGATATGTAACAGTAACCACCAATGTTATTCATCTTGTGTTAAAGCGATGAGGCCCGAGGCTCTCCCCACGTTGATGTGTGAAAGGGTCAAACCCTAATCAGTTTATCCCGTTTTAATGTGGCTCTCTCGCTGTCTGTAATTCTCTTTCAGCTCTAGAGACCCGCTTAAATCATTCGGTTGCGCTTCTTCTTTGTAGATCTGTCTCTGTCTGTCTCTGTCTGTCTGTTGGTCTGTTGGTCTGTGTCTGTCTGTCTGTCTGTCTGTCTGTCTGTCTCTCTCTCTCTCTCTCTCTCTCTCTTCTCTCTCTCTCTCTCTCTCCAGGACTCTGTGTCTGTGTGTCTGTCTGTCTGTGTCTGTCTGTCTGTCTGTCTGTCTCTCTCTCCCTCTCTCTCTCTCTCTCTCTCCTCTCTCTCTCTCTCTCTCTCTCTCTCTCTCTCTCTCTCGACAACCCCAACCGTTAATTTGTTTTCGTTTCCTCTTTTTCTCCCCTTTCACCAGCACATTCATTCTGTGTTGTTCTCTCTCTCTCTCTCTCTCATCTGCTCTCTCTCTCTCTCATAGTCTGGTGCTTTCCATATGTTGTTGTTCTATCATGTCGTGGGCAGGGCGCAGAGCACAGAATGTATTCTCCACAGGCCGCGGGCCTTGTAAAAACACGCAGGGATTAAAGTGGTCAATGCAACGGGTTGTTGGTCTTCGCGAACCACTCTCCTTTCTCTCCTGCTTTCTTCCTCCGTCTCTCTTTTCACTTCATCCCTCCCTCTCTTTCTCTTTTTTTTTTTTTTTAACTCTCTCTCTCTCTCTCTCTCTCTCTCTCTCTCTCTCTCTCTCTGTATTTTTTTTTGTCTCTGCCTCTGTCTCTCTCTCCTCTCTCTGTGTCTCTGTTCTTAGTTCTCCTCTCTCTCTCCCTCCCTCTCTCTTCTCTCTCTCTCTGTGTATTTTTTTGTCTCTGCCTTGTCTCTCTCTGTCTCTACTGTCTCTCTGTTTCTTAGTTCTTCTCTCTCTCTCTCTGTATTTTTTTGTCTCTGCCTCTGTGTCTCTCTCTCTCTCTCTCTCTCTCTCTCTCTGTTCTTAGTTCTCCCTCTCCTCTCTCTCTCTCTCTCTCTCTCTCTCTCTCTCGTGCAGCTCTCCCACCCCATCTCTCCCTCTCTTTCTCCTCGTCCTCTTTCGTCCTCCTCCTCCTCTCCTCGTCCTCGTCCTCTCTTCTCTCCGCCCAACCCTCTTCCTTGTGTCAGCATACTTCTTAGTTTTCCTCCTTCGCCAGGTCTCGTTGCAGTAATTGCTATTTATCACCCTATTGCAGCGTCGACGCTTAAATTGCTTCCAAGGCTGTTCATCTTGTTGCACAGCGCTGGCCGGGGGAGAACATGGGTGTGCATTTTAGGGTTTCCTGACTAACGTGTAACACGAACCCCAGTGAATATTGGGATTCCTTGCCTGGTGTGTAAAACTCAGCAGGGTTCCATGCCTGACGTGTAAACAAGTGAACACGAGGGCTCCCTGCTTGATGTGTACAAAAAAAAAACACACACAAAAAACGGCGAAAAATAGTGTTTCTGGATGATGTGTAACAAAAAAAAGCAGTGAATACTGTCGTTCCCTGTCCTGTGCTTACCGCAGTGATCACTAGGGTTCCTTCCTTGATGTGTAAAGCACTGTGGGAACACAAGGGTTGTCTGCTTGATGGGAAAAAGCGGTTAACACAGGGGTTTCCTGTCTGGTGTGTAAAGCAGTGGGAGAACACGAGGGTTTTCTGCTTGATGACAAAGCGGTTAACACAGGGGTTTCCTGTCTGGTGTGTAAAACAGTGCTAGTGTGTGAGAACACGAGGTTTTTCTGCTGCTGATGACAAAGCAGTTAACACAGGGATTCCTTGTCTGGTGTCGAAAGTGTGAACATCAGGTTTCTTGTCTGACATGTAATGGGGTGAACACCAGGCTTCCAGTCTGACTTGTAATGGGGTGAACACCAAGTTTCCTGTCTGACGTATGGGGTGATGGGGATGAACACCAAGTTTCCTGTCTAACGTGTAATGGGGTGAACACCAGGTTTCCTGTCTGACATGTAATGGGGTGAACACCAGGTTTAAGTCTGACTTGTGATGGGTGACACAAGGTTGTAATGGAGTGTGAAACACCATGTTTCCTGTCTGTGTAATGTGTAATGGAGTGAATTTCAGTTTCCTGTCTGATGTGTAATGGGGTGAACACCAAGTTTCCTGTCTGACGTGTAATGGGGTGAACACCAGGTTTCGTGTCTGACGTGTAATGGAGGTGAACACCAAGTTTCCTGTCTGACGTGTAATGGGGGTGAACACCAGGTTTTGTGTCGTGTAATGGGGTGAACACCACGTTCCTGTCTGACGTGTAATGGGGTGTGAACACCAAGTTTCCTGTCTGATGTGTACAGGGCAAACACCCAGTTTCCTGTCTGGCGTGTAATGGCGTGAACACCAGGTTTTGTGTCTGTCGTGTAATGGGGGGGTGAACACCAGGTTTTTTGTCTGGCATGTAATGGGTGAATACCAGGCTTCCGGTCTGATGTGTAATGGGGTGAACACAAGTTTCCTGTCTGGACATGTAATGGGTGGTGTCGAACATGTTATGAGGTGAACACCAGGTTTCCTGTCGAACATGTAATGAGATAAACACCAGGTTTCCAGTTGATGTGTAATGGGGATGAACACCAGGTTTCCTGTCTGATGTGTAATGGGGTGAACACCTAGTTTTCTGTCTTAAGTGTAATGGGGTGAACACCAGGTTTCTTGTCTGACGTGTAATGGGGTGAACACCAGGTTTCTTGTCTGACGTGTAATGGGGTGAACACCAGGTTTCTTGTCTGACGTGTAATGGAGTGAGCACTAGGCTTCTTTTCTGAAGTGTAATGGAGTTTAACACCAGGTTTCTTGTCTGACGCGTAATGGAGTGTCTGTCCCTTTCTGTGTTGTGTGTGTGTGTGCGTGGGTGTGTGTGTGTGTGTGTGTGTGGTGTGATGCATGTGCATGCAATGCTCTCTGTCTCTCTCTCTCTCCTCGTCTCTCTCTCTCTCTCTCTCCTCTCTCTCTCTCTCCTCTCTCTTCTTTCTTCTTCTTCTTCTTTTCTTCTTCTTCCCTGCCAAACCATTGATTTCCTTTCATTCAGTCTCGCTCACCCTCCCACATTACACTTATTCTGTGTTCTCTCTCTCTCTATCATCTGTGTGCTTTCCATAGTTGTGTTCTATCATGTCGTGGACAGGGCGCAGAGCACAGAATATTCTCACAGGCGCGCGGGCCTTGTAAAAAAACACGCAGGGATTAAAGTGGTCAATGCAACGGGTTGTTGGTCTTCGCGAACCGCTCTCCTTTCCCTCCTGCTTTCTTCCTCCGTCTCTTTTCTTTCCTCAATGTCTCTGTTTCCGTGTACCTGCCTGTGTCTGTCTGTCTGTCTGTCTGTCTGTCTCTCTCTCTCTATCTCCTCTCTCTCTCTCTCTCTCTCTCTCTCTCTCTCTCTCTCTCTCTCTCACACACACACACACACGTGTATGATGTGTGTGTGTGTGTGTGTGTGTGTGTGTGTGTGTGTGTGTGCTTGTGTGTGGATCTAATCCATTCGCTGCGGCACTGTGTCAGTTTTTTTCTCGCAATACTGGTATCGCTGTGTTAGTGTCGCTTGATGTGGGGTTTTTGTTTGCCCCTAATCATGTTCCTACTTGGGACAGTAGCGGCACCCTTGACTCTCTTCTCTGCCTGGCTTAGTGGCGACGCGGTTGTCCTTCGATCCCCACGTACTGCCCACCCCATCCCCTAGATCCCTCTCTTCTTGCCGTTCGTGGCCCTCCCCTGACTATGCTCTCTCTCTCTCTCTCTCTCTCTCTCTCTCTCTCTCTCTCTCATACACACGCACACGACACACGTATGCACGCCACACACACGCACGCACACCACACACACACACACACACACACACACACACACACACACACACACACACACAGACACAGAAGGGGACACAGAGAGAGGAGTGAGAGGAGAGAGAGAAGAGAGAGAGAGGGAGAGAGAAGAGAGGAGATAGAGGAGAGACTGTGTTTTCACATGTCTGCGTGTAGACAAGAAGTAGTATTCGTTATTCTGTTTACGCTTGGATTAGTCCTGTTGTGTTCAAAAGAAACGCTTGGAAAGAAAAGAAAACTTTTTTGTACATGGAGTACTAGAGTTCATCAGATTTATGTTAGCATAAGATGTTGTTTTCTTACTCAGATACAGGTTGAATCTCTCTCTCTCTCTCTCTCTCTCTCTCTCTCTCTCTCTCTCTCTCTCTCTCTCTCTCAATTTATATATCCTCCACCTCACCCCTCTCCTCCTTCGTTGTTTCTGACACAAAAAGTATGAACACCAGGGTTCTCTCTCTCTCTCTCTCTCTCTCTCTCTCTCTCTCTCTCTCTCTCTCTTATAACCCCCCCCCCTCTTCACCCCCGTTCCTCCTCACCGTCCTGATGCGTAAGAATATGAACACCAGGGGGGTTTTCTACATGGATGTGCTAAGAGGTCAACAGCAAATTTCTCTTTATTTTGTGTTTGAAGAGGCGTGAAAGAAAGCTGCAGTTCTTTGTCTCGATGCGGAATGCAGTGTTCCCTGTTGGATGTGTATAGATATGAATCCCAGGCTATTCTCGTTGGACTCGAAAAACTGTGAACATCAGGGCTCTCTCGAACCAGGGCCCTATGTCTAAGTGTGTAAGACTATGAAACCTCAGGTTTTCTCTAGGTAGACGTGTAAAACTGTGTGCACCCGGGGGGTCTCTATGAACCAGGGTTGTCAGTGACTACATGTGTAAATCTGTGAACCTCAGGATTCTCTAGGTAGACGTGTAAGCTGACTTGTGAACACCAAGGCTCTCTGTCTAAACGTGTAAAGCTGTGAACTTTTGTGTTCTCTGTGAAGACGCGTAGCTAAAGCTGTGCTAGTGAACTCGAGGGCTCTCTCTCTTTGGATGTGTAAAGTTGTGAGCAGCAGGGCTCTATGTCTTGAATGTGTAAAGAGGTGAACAATAAGGTTCTATATCTGGACATGCACAGATGTCAACACTAAGGTTCTGTATAGTGGTGTCTCGATTACATGCATAGTTGTGAAGTCCAGGGTTCCCAGTTGTGTGTTAACTGTCCGTTCAAGGGTTCTGTGTCTTGATGTGTTAAAGAGGTGAACCCCAGGGTTCTTTCTCTTGATGTGTACACATAAACACGAAACGAGATGTTTGTGTTGATGTGTACAGCGGTGAATAAAAAAAAAAAATCAGTGAGCTAATATTGTGTGAAAGCAGAAAACAGTGAACCCCCAGCTTTATCTATGAACTGATGTAGAAAATGGTATTTTAGAGGCCAGAGTTCTTTGCCTTGATCCTTAAAGTTAGTTTCAAAGTGAGCTGACTGCAGGCAGAAATTTATTTAAAAAAAAAAAAATGTTCAGGCGGAAAAACAGACAACATGCAGGACAATGAAAAACGAAGAACGAGCAATACTTATCTTCTGGAATTCGCCCCTATATCTTGCCGGAAGAAGACCTAAGAGGTCGAACGAAACGCGTCGTCGTTGTTTGTTCTTGTAATGTGTTTGTCCGCATAAACCATCGGCGATTACTTTTAGATTTTGGATCTGCTACATGTTTGTAGAATCCCAGATCCTCTATCCTCTGTGTAAAGTGGTCATTTTTTTAAGGAGTCGGTCTCAGAGGTGAGTTGACGCGTAAAGTGGGTAAAGACCAGTTTTGTTTGTCTGTTTTTTTTTTGTTGTTGTTGTTGTTTGTTGTTTTTTTTTAATAACTCTGTTGGGTTTTAAACAGAGACAAGGAAGAGAACCAACCAGTGGGAAGGAAAAGTATCTCTGTGTTGGAGTGTGAAGTGGGGGATCCCATCCAGAATTCACCTCTATGGAGTGTGCAAAGTGTTGAACCCACGGGTTGTCTAGTCGAGTGTGGTGTATGTGAAAGACCCGCTCCTCTCTCCGTGTTGACGTGTTGTCTTGCGTTTTCCATTAGCGGTTTCCTTCGAAGTACACAACGGTTCTCTCTCTCTCTATCT
>JADBJO010025439.1:0-23773 GCA_016801955.1 Conus betulinus
CTAGAGTGTCTACCTAACCTTGGTTGTCTTTCTTTTTTATGTGAGTGTAGTGAATGCACACATGTGTGTGAATGAATGTGTGGCACGGGCCCATGTGTGTGCGCGCACGCATGTGTGTGTGTGTGTGTGTGTGTGTGTGTGTGTGTGTGTATGTGTGTGTGTGTATGTGTGTGTGTGTGTGTGTTGTGTGTGTGTGCGCGCGCGCGCGCGCGCATGCGTGGTTGTGGTGTATGTGAACGTGCATGTGCGTGTGTGCGCATGCGTGCGTGCACGCTTGTGTGTATGTGTACGCAAACGCGCGCACGCATGTGTGTGTGTGTGTGTGTGTGTGTGTGTGTGTGTGTGTGTGTGTGTGTGTGTGTGTGTGTGTGTGTGTGTGTGTTGTGTGCATGTATGTGCGCGTATGTGTGCGTGTGCAGAAGTACGTTTGCATGTAATTTGTGGGTTTGTGTGAGCCTAAATTCATATCTGCATATGTATGTGTACATATATGTGTGTGTATATTTGTTTGTCTTTGTATGTGGGCGTGTACGTATGTGCGTACTCTACCCCCTCCCCCCCCCCCCCCCCCCCCCCCCCCCGCCACGCACACTCTCTCCTTCTCTCTCTCTCTCTCTCTCTCTCACACACACACACACACACACACACACACACACACACACACACACACACACACACACACACTCACTCATTCATTCTCTCACACACACACACACCAGGCTTGCACACTCCTGTCCGTGGACTGTCTAATTAATGCGGTGGTATCACCCCACTGATGATCACACACCAGGGCACACACGTCTACAGTTTGCGCTGAGGCCCTGAGAGATTCAACGTCTTATCTCAGTTGACATGAGTTTGATCATTTGTGTCTCTCTTCCCTTATGTGTGGATGTGCGGCCACTTCCTCTCTTGATGTTCAAGTCTGAAGGAGGGTCTATGGTATAGTGGCTTTGCTCTTGTTTGCTGAAGTGATCCTTCCGATTTCTTATCACATCATCGGCCAAGCTGTAATTCAATTCTTATTATTGCCTCGCCAACAGTGTGTCTGCTGCTCTCTCGTTTCCCTTAACTCCAGCATATCCACGGCAGTACATCCATATGAGTCTCTCCAATGGAAGGCTGCGCATTAGTTCATTCCAAGCAGGGCTTCCCATTCCACTTTTTACTTTCACGCATGGGGTCAGTCAGTATCATGGCTTGTTGAGTTTGAAAATGGCTTGTGGATGAAAGCCAATGGAGTGCTTGTGTCACTGCTTCTACCTTTAAGTTGTTAAACTGTGTGCACCATTGTCTTCCTGGATAGTTCGCCCACTTTGCTTCACTATGTATCCCCAGCCTGACTTACCTTTGGTGACAGAACCGTCAGTGTGTATATCATAATATTATCTTTTGTGCACAGGTCTTCTACCTGCATCTGCATTTCTGCGTTGGCTTTGCGCTTCGGCCATTCTCGACAATGTTTTCCGAATTCTGGAGCGATGGCAATTTGGTAGAGGTGTTTCAAGTGGTCTGGATACTTTTCCCATTCCTTCGCTTCTTTGAGTTCTGCTGTCTGGCGCACAAGCTGTTTGCTGTCTTCTGCCTGTCACGTCTATGATTTTCCACGTCCTAGCCGAATGCCTTTTGTTTCTTTGACCGCCGCATGAAACAGGTTTGGGAGATTTTCAAGTGCTCTGAAATATGCCTTCATCTGTTCTAGCTTGAGTCCTGTCTGCGTTGAAGGAAGGTCGAGCAGGTATCGCATAGTTTGAAACTGGTGTGTTCTTTGTGGTTCCCAGCATCAATCTCATTGCTTTATTTTGATTTTTTTTTTCTAATTTGAGAAGCTTGCTGTTGGACAGTGTTGTAAACCCTAATCCATAATCAATGGCACTGAGTACAAGAGCGTGACACAGTTGGTAGATATGGCGCTGTTCAGTGCCTTTGGCTGTCATTGCTTCCATGGCAGATAGGCTTTTTATTGCATTTAAGAACAACATTCTGAACATGCTTTTTAAAGAGTAAGCTTAAATATTGTAGCTAGGTGTGCTATCTTTCGATCAAGGTTTTCTTTTTTTCCTTTCTTTTCTTTTTCGTTCTGCCCTCCTGTTTCCTGTCCTAACCATATTTGCACTTCACATTCATTCAAAATCATGATGTAATCATTTCTTCCTCTAAAGCCTTTGCAAGAAGAGTATAATTAGGGACATGTCTTAGCACGACTATGATTGTGTTCTTTTAATTCATACTGGAAATTTATTGTGTGCATCAGTTTCATGGTTGTCGATTGAGAAAAGAACAAAAGATAAAGACAGTAGCGACCATTATCTCATGCAGTTGACAACGTGGATAAGAACATTTTAAATGGTTGTAGAACTGAATATATTGATTCAAACACAAATTTTCGGACAGGTCATCGTTCAGTGTTTAGGAACTTACGATCTGAAAAAAAGCTGTAAACTTTCTGCAAACAACAATGGAGCTCATCAGTTTACACACACACACACACACACACACACACACACACACACACACACACACACACACACACACACACACACGCACACGCGGAAAGTGGGGAGGGGGAGGGAAGGAAAGTTCTGGTGAGTAGTGTGTAAAGGGTTGTGCGCATGACAGAGGAAGGACCATCACTGTTGGGAGTCAGTCAGCTGGAAGAGAGCAGCGCAAGGGAAGGTTCAGAGTGGCGCTGGCTGTGACCAGAACAAGACTTGTGAGTAGTTTGTGAATGTTACTTTGTTGCACTAACTGAGAGTCTGCACAAACTGCATACGTTCCATCCCATTCTTTGAATGCAAGGAAAGTTTGGAATTCATATCACGTGTTGTAAACGACAGTTACAGATACTAAGAAAAGCAGTCTTGTTGGTGTTTGATGATGTGTGAAGTTTGAATACTGTGCGACGTATTATAATATAGGGAGTAACAAGAATTGATGATGTATGTTGTGTTGTTGCAGCCTCTTGATGTGTTATGGGAAGTTTGGACGTAATGCCACAGATTGTAACATTCAGTTACAGTACAATAAAATTACGTACATTACTTACGAATGCAGTGTTGTAGTTGGTTTTTGCTCATGTGTAAGGATAAATCTGTACTTTGTGCTAAGGCGTCTGCAGGTATTAACAAAGAAAGGAGTGTTGTTGGTCTTTATTAATGTGAAGAGAATGTTTCGATTTCCTGCTACATTTTCAAAATGGAGCGCGACTGATGGCAAAATTTGGAAAGAGAGGGGGTTAGTTACCGCCAAAGACATTGGCAAACAAAGCACAGGACAAGACACAATGCATTTCGACCTCTTGGGTTTCTTCAAGCAAAAACATAGATCACATTTAACATTTAGGACAGTGCAAAGAACGAAGAGAAACTTTTCTGATGACATTTCCTTCTGGTGGCCATTCTCCACATGGGCATCAGATAAGTCTCTCTTCATTCTTTGTTTGTACTGTCCTAAATGTCAAATGATTTCTTTTTTTTTTGCTTGAAGAAGACCCAAGAGGTCGAAATGCGTGTCTTGTCCTGTGCTTTGTTTGTCAATGTCCTTGGCAGTAACTAACCCCCTCTCTTTCTAAAATTCCTGCTAGAGGTGATAAAAGGTACTTGCAAAGGTATCAAGGTAAAAGCAGTGTACTGTACAAAAGCAATTGCAAGTATTCAGTACGACAGTAGTTATGTTAGCGTTTATCAATGTGTAAAGTTTATATCCTATTCTACATTGGCCTCCTGGTCTTGGCACTTGCAGCTTTCTATGCAATGTTGTTTTTTATTTTTATTGATGTTTAAAGGAGGGTCAGGTCTCACAAAGTTTGGCGGGTGCATGAGTGCACATACGTGTGTGTGAGTACAGAGATAGATAGCCTTGGTGTGTTAAGCCTGACTAACACATCAACTCAGTTCACTTAAGATTTCTCTAGTCCTAGACAGAGCTAAAAAAGTATTGCAGAATTAAGTCTAAAAGATGTTTTTGTGAATTCAGGCAGTTATATGCTGTGGAAAATGTATTTTCTCTTTCAACCCTGCATTCTCAAATTTGAGTACCAGGGTCTATAAAATACGTTCAGTTCAAAACCAAAGTGTGCCCTTTTCAGCCCAACTCAACTTCTTCATTCCCTGGTTTCCTATGTCAGATTCCAAAATGTTGGTGGCCATGTGTTTATTAATGTGATATGGAAAGTTTGAACTTCATCGTACGCATTGTAATAGGCAGCTACAACTTACAAGCAGGATGGTGTTCATCACGTGAAAAGGAAATAGTTGAAACTGGGAATGGAATTTCGAATATCAGCAAATCCTCTCAGGTTACTTTTTTTTTTCTTAAAACATATATGCTGGCTCTCTTTTCCCTCCCTCCCTCCCTCCCTCCCTCTCTCTCTCTCTCTCTCTCTCTCTCTCTCTCTCTCTCTCTCTCTCTCTCTCTCTCTCTCTCTCTCACTCCAAATCCCTCGCCTCTTCCTTTCTCTCTGCTCTTTGTGCTGTTGCTGCCATTAGTAAAATGCGAATAAGGATATCGATTTTTCAAACATATATGATGAAGGCATTTATTCAGCTTCGCATAAAGTGTGAATACAGCTGGAAAAACACAAATTTATGACGACAGAGAGATGGGTCACTGTTCACTTCCTGTCATTGTTAGATAGTCCTTTGGATTGACGAAAAGAGCAAAGACTACGGTATTTATAAAATAAGATACACTATACGTGTGTGTGTGTGTGTGTGTGTGTGTGTGTGTGTGTGTGTGTGTGTGTGTGTGTGTGTGCGCGCGCGCGCGCGCGCGCGCGAGCTTCCGCGCACAAGCGCGTGCATGTGTGTGTGCGTCCGCACGCATGTGCGTGCGCGTATGTATGTGTGTGTGCGCGCGCGTGGGTTTGTGCATATATATGCGAGTGTGTATGTGCGTGTATATATATATATATATCTATATATATCTATATCTCTCTCTCTCTCTCTCTCTCTCTCTCTCTCTCTATATATATATATATATATATATATATGTGTGTGTGTGTGTGTGTGTGTGTGTGTGTGTGTGTGTGTGCGTGCGTGCGTGTGTATGTGTTCGTGTGATCGCGCGCGAGTGATTGTGTATGTTAGTGAGTGTATATATATCTCAAAGAGAGGAAAAGCTCGGGGATGGGCAGGAAGCGGCGGGGGGGGGGGGGGGGGGGGGGGGGGGCGGTGGAATCCAAAGAGACAGAAATAGGAGATTAAAAGCTAATAGACGGTGCATCCTCTAGGAGTGTAAGTTAAGGGACAGACAGTTAACGGAGGGATACAGCTAACAGACCGTGTATCCTCCACCAGTGTAAGTTAAATGGGAACAGTTGTTGGGAAAAAAGCCAGAAAAGAGTGAAGGGCCTGGTCCGGGTAGGAAGGAAGGGGGGGGGGGGGGGGGAGGGAGTGAGTGAGGGTGGGGGAGATGAGGGGAGGAGGGAGGGTTGTATACGAAACGAGAAAGTCTTCAAAAAGATATACACAAGAAAGCAGTTTCAGGGAGGTTCATTTAACTGTTATATGTCCACAAGAAACGTGGAGTGGGGTCGGGGGGGGGGGGGGGGGGCATTAAACTGTTAGATATCCACAAGACACGTGAAGGAGTCGGGGGGGGGGGGGGGGAGGGGGCCATTAAACTGTTAGATATCCATAAGACACCTGAAGGAGTCGGGGAGGGGGGGAGGGGGGGAGCATTAAACTGTTAGATATCTACAAGACACATGAAGGAGTCGGGGGCGGGGGGGGGGGGGCGGGGAGGGGGCCATAAAACTGTTAGATATCCACAAGACACGTGAAGGGAGTACAGGGAGGGCTCTGGGTCTTCCATGACCCAGTGACTCAACAAAAACATCATATCTTATGAACGGACAGAGCTATGCTCATGAAATCTTGGGAGATTGTTAACGATCTTAATAGCCATTGGTCATAGAAAGTTCATGTATGGGCACAATCAATCATTAGCATATTTGCTCGTGGCTCTCCCAGGACCTATACATTTTAATGCGTGGCACATGACCCGCGCCCAACAGGTGAGGAACAAGCTGCTGACCGCCCTTTATCAGCTGTGGGTCTGACAAGACCCGCGTGATCTGAATAGTGATCAGTAATAGGAAAAAGCCTCCACAACATGCGTGGATCTTGGGAGGTGACCAGTGCGCACTTTGTCAGCACTAGATGATTTGGAGTCCAACCTAAGCTGACCTCCTTTCTTTATCTTGCGTTATCCCTGTCCACGTGTGGATCATCTCCTCTGTCTGAAGTGTATGCAGTGGTCAACGAAAACACAGCTGGTGCTGGTTATCAGCATGCTCTAAGTGCACACTGGGAGGCTGTTCAAGCACACGTGAGGAGGGAGAAGGGAAGTGGTGGTAGGGAATGCAAGTGGTTGGTGGGGAGTGGGGAGGAGGAGGGAGGAGGGAGGGTGTTATGTGGATTAAGGACGACAGATTCTGTAGAATGTGTTGGTGTTTTCAGATCTCATGAGTGCCTTGTAGCCATTGGAACTCGCATGCCCATGACCATGACCATGCTCTACGAGAGGCACATATGTGTGTGTAAGCGCTGGTTGATGCATGCTTGGTGTAGGTTTAAATATTTCACCAAAGTTCTTCCTTTTTCTGTCAGCTGCAATGATGGTTTACTTTTTTTTTTCGTGGCTGGAATATAACATTTTTTTTTCTCTCCTTCTTTTTCTAGTTGCTTGCATGTTTTATTGAAAGGCGAACCTGCTAAACTAAAATGTTGGCATATTCGTCCAGTCCTTTGCTAAGAATTTCATCTTCATTACACAGCATTTTAGAGTCTGGTGTAAACACTAATCAAAGACCCCTGAATAGATAGATAGATAGATAGATATGCTATGCTGGAGGACAGAGTATTTGAAAACTGATGTCCATGTGTTGTTCGTGTTGTGTTATGATTATGATGATGATAATTATTATATTGGGCACACGGATGTGATGCATTTCTTTCGATTTTCACTCTGTATCCGTACAACGTTTCATTTAGGGGGTTGTGTGTGTGTGTGTGTGTGTGTGTGTGTGTGTGTGTGTGTGTGTGTGTGTGTGCAAAAAGCTCTATTATTATCTTTTTACAACAGGCTTTAACACAAGGCATCTGCTGTCGTTGCATCGAGTTCGGCCCATTGTCTGTCTGCTGAGAGATAGCACACAATTCCATCCAGGTTCACCTTTCAAAAGATGGTGAGGCCCGGGTGGGTGGGTAGGGGGGAGAGGGGGAACGTGAGGGGATGGACGGGGGGGGGGGGGAGGGGGGGGGGGGAGCGGCGGAGGGAGAAGGAGGATTGAGGAGGCTGAGGAGAGAGGGGGGAGGAGAGTGGGTGGGAAGTGTGGGGGGGGGGGGGGGGGGAAGAAAGCTGGAGTGGGTAGTGTCACAAGGGCTGTGCGCGTGACAGCAGAATGACTGTCACTAATAGTCCTGAATCAGTTGAAAGTGGGCAGCACAAGGAAACAGACGGAACTTTTACAGTGGTGGAATCTGTGACCAGAACAAGACCTGTGAGTAGTTTGTTTGTGAATGGCGCTTGGTTTCACTAACTGTCAGCACAAACTACATACAATCGAGCGCATTCTTTGAATGGATTAGTGATTTCTGGAATTTCTCTTTCTTTGATACAGTGGAAGATACAATAACAGACAAAATACAGGACAAAGGTGCAGAAAAATCAAACTGAAAACCATTCCAGTGGAGTAATGAATTTTTAATGATGAATTTCATGACTGGTTATATCTATAGGGTACACATGGTTACTGTTAGTTATTCTTTCCAGCACATGGCTGATATAACATTAATTTGCTGAGAATTCAGGGATCATGTGTGATTTATGTGTGTTTGTGGCTTTAGCAGTGACAAAAGTGAGATTTTGTTGTTCTTTTGTTGTTTTTTAAGTGGTTGCTTTTTATTAAGGATGATGAGAGATGATTATTTATTTATTTTTTTGTAAAATTAGAGTACTAAAGAGTAAACATTCAACCTTTGTGTCTGAAAACTTTAAATTCAATCGTCACAGATGGCACATGGGGTGAATTATTACTGTAATGAATGCTATTTTTCGACCTTCCCTTTTAAACTCTCATTTATTCATTCTCTTGTTTTCAAAGACAAAGTAGCATGATGTATCGTAAGCTGTGTGTGTGTGTGTGTGTGTGTGTGTGTGTGTGTGTGTGTGTGTGTGTGTGTGTGTGCGTGCGTGCGTGCGTGCGTGTGTTTGTGTGCGTGCGTGCGTGCGTGCGTGCGTGCGTGCGTGTGTGTGTGTGTGTGTGTGTGTGTGTGTGTGTGTGTGTGTGTGTGTGTGTGTGTGTGTGTGTGTGTGTGTGTGTGTGTGTGTGTGTGTGCGCAGGCCTATCTTAATGCATGTGTGCGCTTCAGTTGGGAAGGAGACACTGTGGGTTAGAATTCTAATGATGATGATGATGATGATGATAAGATAGTAATAACAATGATAATGATGATGAAAATCTTGAAAAATAGTGATATTATGACAATAGTAATTGTAGTATTAATAGTGGCTATACACACATAAACGAAAATAGTAATTATAGTATTAATAGTGGCTATACACACATAAATGACAATAGTAGTTGTAGCATTAATAGTGGCTATACACACAGGAGGGGAGAAAGGAGATGGGTCAGAGTATTGTCGAACAACATGGTTGTAGTGGCAACAGTGTTAGTGGCGATGATGATGATGATGATGATGGTAATGACCATGATGATGGTGATACAAAGAAAGAAACAAAAAGATCCTTGGCTAGGGTGACATTAAAGTCAAGTCATGCTGTTTCCTGAAAAACAGCGTTTGAAATTTAAAAAACAAAGTTGATAATACATTTCCGGTATGAAAGTACCTCATGAATCTGCGTGTAAAAGAAAAACAGAAGGAAATGCTGGTGTGATGCGATCAACACTTTTTTTTTTTTTATATCAGCTCTCAGTTCAACATAATACGGCACATGATGCCTTTAAACAATCACAATTCTGCACTGTATATGTGTCAAATCTATAGAAACTTTGTTATTTTTTTTTTTTTTCTCGTATACATATATTGAAAAGCATAATCATTTAACATAAGGAATAGTTTCGTAAAGCACATTCAACAAAGGTTCAAAGTGGGGGAAAAAAGATCAAACATTCATAAGGCACACATTCAAATTAAGCCAAGACAAACATCAAACGTTCATAGTGAATTCAGACATTAAAACAATAGGTCTCGGCTAAAGAGTATCTGAATATAGTCCCTGCAACACATAAATATAATCAAAAAGAAGGTGCAAGAATGTACAGCAAAAGTACACAAAGGGGCCTTCCCATTGTGAAACAATAGGAAGTAAAAACGAATCTTTGCAATCAACGAAACAGTTACTTCATATATCATAGCATGAACAAAACGGGCTCCCCGTTGCGAACGGCAGGAGATACGAACAGCCAAAACCATGGATAATAAAGGTAGAGCAGGTTTCAGTGTTATCAAGGAACATACATATATAAACGGCAGGAGTTAACGAACAATGAATGAAATAAACGAACGTCCAACTTTCCACAGCAGGGCATCACCTGGGCCGTATAACAGTTACATAGTTGTATGAGAAATGGTCAGAAAACTGGAAACCACCACTCATCTGCACAGTGTCCACATTTGATCTGATTTTAAAAATCACACACTGCACGTCAACCAGCCAACTAGATCTATTTTTCTTTCTCTGTAGACCACCCACCTCAGGACAGCGCTACTGCTCCTCAGGTTTCACTGTTATACTCTGGCCCATCAATGGCTGTTGTTTTTCAGCCCTGCAGTGGACCCAGGGGTGTAAAGATAACGAACAAATAAACGCTCATAAACTAACCTATGCTGGAAACAAATAAGCAAACAGACCGACCGAAGGCTATTTGCACACAAAACAGCCTCATGAACGCACAAACACCTGAACAACATCCAAGTTATTATCTGTATAATTACATAGCTAAATAATCGCACGACCATTCAGTCGCTCAGATGATAAAACATTCAAATAAACAGGTATAACATTTGTTTGTGGATAGGTAGCAACCCAGAGAGACAGAGGAATCATCAAAAATGACCTTCACTGACAGGATCTTAATCTCTTAAACAAGCCGACGCCTGGTTTTGGTCACCGTGACTTAACCTGTCCGTCTTACCAGCCGCTAAGACCGACGTACACATGTCACCTTGTCTAGTGTTCGAACACCAGGAACCTGCAGGGCGTTAAACTTTATCCACCAATCACAATCAAAGACAGCAAAGCATCGCTTTGTATGTTACTAACAATACAATCTGTGATAATCCAGAATTGCTGTTTTCAGTTTCAGACTTATTAGATGTCCGTCCCTCTTCAGTTGCAGAGCGACTGTATAAATGCTGGTGGAAATTGAGTATTTCACATTCCAGTTAATAAGAAACTGGAGTTTGAACAATGAAATGTAAAAACAGAGAAATCTTAACTTCTGTCTGCTAGTATTGTTTCACTAAGATAGAACCCTATCTGCCCTCATTCTAGGTAACACCGAGCCAAACCATAGGCAAAAACCATCAACATACTTTTATATTCACACACGTTGAATAATGGGATCAGCATTACAGCCTTTACCGCACATTCTGTTCAGTTAAGAAATGGCCTTAGAGCCAGGGTGCAGGGAGTTTATAGGCCTCCCAGCCTCTTTCAATGAGATCTTTCCATTTATGGCCATCGCCACGTCTGAGTCATAATGGAACCTTTAGAAGCATCTATTTCAAATGATGTCGGATCCGGTTCTGCCGGGCTGCCGTAATTGTCTCCAAACCTCAAACTGACATTTTACCCCACACGGCCCGACAAACAATGGGCAGTCCATCATGTAAGTGGCTGGATCTGGAATGGCGCAGGAGGCCATCAGGACAAACCTTCAGACCCTGTGTCTAAGGCAAAATCTGGCATGTGTCAACTATCGCCAACGACTTCCACCTGTGGAAATTTACCTCTCTTAAGGCTCAAGCCTGCTCAGCAAAGACAACACCAACTTCGGCGTCACGGACTCCCAGGACTCTCTCTCCTTGGCCTCTAATTGGTCTCCCATACCGATCCATCGAGACCAGCCATGGTCAAGGGAGGCCTAACCCCTCCTCAGCAAAGGTAACACCGATTACGGCATCACAGAAGTCCAATGGCTGACTCCCCAGCCTCTAATTAGCCAAGTTCTAAACCAGTCTGCCCAAACCAGCTGTAGCCAAATGTCTGTCGTCTGGCCACAGTCTCCAGACGTCTTTATAACTGACATTTCCAGCCACCAGCTTAGCTACCCCTCACTGCCATCCCATCCATTAGGAGAAGCTGCATTTGGGTCAAATCCCTCGCAGATGGTTCCCTCTGTTGGTGAAATGATTTTAAATAGGTCCCATCCTACATTTGAGGGACTAACTCTTGCAAACTCTCTTTTCTGAAAAATTGGACAGAATCATGCACTTTACAATGGTACAGAAATAATTATAGAGAAGTTCACTTGAATAATTCTTGTTCATCAGCCTCTCTCTCTCTCTCTCTCTCTCTCTCTCTCTCTCTCTCTCTCACTCACACACACACACACACACACACACACACACACACACACACACACACACACACACACACACACACACACGCACACACACACACACACGGGCGCCTTTCCAACAAAAAACAAAAAAGAAAAGTTGACAGTGAACATAACAGTACCTGAAATAATAGAAGAGCAGTGGTGGAACAAAGGGAGTGTCCTCTCTGAGACATAACGACCTCAGGCTCTCAGTTCATCCAGCGTAAGATAAAGAACTAGAGAGGATTATGAAAAAAATGCTGTTAGATAATCCTGTTCCGGTTGGTTTTATCCCAGTCATGTTGATAACAGAAGAGTGTTTCTGTAGTGTCATATCAATTTCATCATCCCTTATTTGGTCAAGAGAGAAGCGTCTAGCTTTCATTGTTCCATTTCTTCCCTTCACTAAGGTAGTGTAGAGGTGAGTATAACGTCCTGTTGTCCAGAGGCCCTTAAGGACTTGCCCATGGCAGACCTGTTTATATTGGTCTTGTGCAGCCTCGTTTTCGTAGTCATGTATTCTCTATGAGCATCACATGGTATGCCTTGGACAATCAGTCATGTCTGTTTCTCAGGTTACAGAGCAAAATGGAGCAATTGTCTACCCTAAGTTCAACTCTTGCGCAGAATCCACCTCCACCCAGCAAGAGAAACCCAGCTGCTGCTGCCAAGGGAGACGATCACCATGGGCAGCCCAGCCTTGCCGACTTACCAGACGTGGTGTTGGTGCTCCTGTTCACGATGCTGCCAGTCCCTGACCGAGGTCGCCTGGCGCGCACCTGTTCAAGGCTGTCTTCCTTCATGCAGTGCCCCTCTGTGTGGACTGACGTCATCATTCAGCTTCATGCGACGAATACCGGCGAATTGGTGGACGTCAGCTTCCTAGGTCCACAGGACAGCAGTATGGTTAAAAAATATGGAGCGTATTTCCAGCGCGCTACCATTGTTTTTCCATCTAGCAGGATTTCACAGGAAGTTAGGGACATGTTGTCTCACTTTACTCAGAGAGGAGTCAAACTGAAACTGATTATACAGCTAAGTAATAGCTTCCCCAGGGCGGCAAGGAAACATTCGTCCCTTGACGAGCGAACTTACAATGTGATAGGTATGAGAGACACATTCAGTTCATCCACAAGCATCAGTTTTAAATTTTCTGTTGATCATTACAAGTTTTTTTTTTAGAAACAAGAAATTCTGCTGGTGTCCCAGACTGGACAGGTTTTGTGGCATGCTCACAAACCTGATCTTGCCAGTACAATGGCCGAAAAAGAGCTGGTAGAACAATAATACGGTCTGTCCCCTACACCCACAGCAGCTCTAATTTCAAACTTTCCCTGCTCTGAGAGACTTACATTAAGCCTCCACAACGCCAGTGAAGAACTGCTGCGTGAACTGTCTGATTCCTCGGGCAGGCGGAGTCCATTGCGCAGTCTTGTTCTCCAACACGTCGATGGGAGAGAGAGTTACAGTAGGACGGAGGCTTTCCCGCAGTTGTCATCATCAGCTGCTTGGAGCAAACTGACATCAGCGTGTCCTTCTCTGACCGTTGAATGTTATTTTGCCTGCGATCACATGCCCCCTCTAAGTCGAGTGATAAAACCGGAAACGCCGTTGGTCAAACTGAAAGTCACTTGTGTGTACTCTGACACTGACAGGGCCCAGTTTTTACCCAGGTGTGCACAGAACACAAAACCACCCTTCGGTTTCTCTTGTCTCTCTGTTGGCATTGCCCTGAGCATTGGACGAACCCAGGAATACTTGAGGAGAACAGGATGGGATGTCCTACTCTGAGAGATGTCTCATCTATACCACTTCTGTGGCACTGCATCCACGCCGCTCATTCTGCCCCTCCCCCTGTCACAGCCTGGCCTGTTCTGCCACAACTTCGTCACTGGCAGTCTGTCAATTCGTCATAAGGCGACCCGCCAGAGAAACAATGGACTGTACTACTGTCGAGTCACTTCGGCAATGTTCTGTGTGCTTATTCCGATCCAACATGCGCAGGACACCAACTACTAGCTCTACTGACGACAATAATGGATTAGTCGCGCGAAGCCAGCGTGAGTAAGCTGTCGTATCAGAGAGCTGTACCACGTCTGTCCATCGACAGTCCACATGAATTTGCCAATAGCCATAAACCCGACAGAACTAAACCAGGGCCATGTCTGTGAACAGGTCATTGAGGTCACCATGAAAGCAGGGCATGGAAGGACACGGAATTGGAGAGATTTTTTGTGCTGGTTGATGAGGAGGAGGATTTAAGATGATGCTACAGATTTCCATTTCAGTGTGAAACTACATGATAGAGTAGTTTTCCATGCTTACATCTGTAATATACATTCTGGCGGCAACCAGAGCTGGATACGAAATTTGAGCGACACGCCCAGAGATGCAGCCATTAAATGGACGAACCTCGACAGTGTAGTTCCAGTGGAGCCCATAGCGAACTCTACCGGGGTAGAAACCGGTCGGGGGGCAGGAAAATCCCAAATAAATACCTCTGATGGGAATCGAACCCATTGCCTCCTGGACCATGAAGGCTGGATGGCAGGCCCGACCTTTGTTCTAAACGTAAATGTTGTGCTTTTTTATTCTGCAACATTAAGTTTTTTTTTGTTTGTTTGTTTGTTTTCGGGGTGTTGTTTATCTGTAGAGGATACTTTATTTCACTGCTTTTTTTTTTGTTTGTTATAAACCCATACTTGTTCTTCCTTCTTTTTGTCTGTCGACACGAAAAAGGCCAACGTTTCGACCTATACCATCTCCAGGTGTCTTGTGATTCGTTTGTTTGTGTTAAGCGGAGTCATTACACATGGTTTTTGTTGGTGGAGGTGTTTTTTTCCATAGATTTCTTTGTGTGTGTTTTTTTTTTGCTTAATTGTATCAGAGTGATGTACATAGGGGCTACACACACACACACACACACACACACACACACACACACACACACACACACACACACACACCATTAGTAGGACATGGGCGATTTCAGTGGTCAGTCTTAAGATACGGTGATCGCCCTTGTTCGAAAGTGTGATTATTTTTTGTTAGTCTAGAAAGAGAAGGCCCCAGTTGAAAGTTCGAATTCCTGGAATGTCTTTTTATAATTTGTAGTCAAAATAAATACTTATGTAAATTCTAAGTGTCTGTTCATTGAAAGAATGTTATATTGTATTCTGCCTTGTCCTAATCTCTGTCTGCTATGTTTCTGAACGTGTATGAAGAAGTTTCTCTAACACGTCACACTGTCCTATCAATCTCAAACTAGCTCATTTTCTTTTTTTTTTTTTTTTTTTTGGCATCATCAGTTATCGGATCATGGAGCACCCTAAGGCGGTACTCTTTTTTTTTTTTTTTTTTTTTTTTTTTTCTTCCCTACGGCCGAAATCCGACTCTTCATTTTTTGGTGCTTCACATTGTCCTCTTCATCTGCAAAAAAAAAAAAAAAAAAAAAAAAAATCAAAACCAGTTTCCACTACTAATTTTTTTTTTTTTTTTTCTTTCTTCTCCACCCAGTCTCTTACACACCATGCAATGTCTGTAGTTCTCTCAAATGGACATATTTTTGCTGATTAAGTGTGTTTGGCGTTTGATACAAAGTGTCTGGGTTTGTTAATGTTCTAATGTGTGGTGTATTGGCGCTTTCACTCTGATAATGTGCTGCTTATGTAAATAGAACAACATACATGAAACAAAACAAAAGTAAAAAAAAAAAAAACCTTGCATTAGCTTCTTTTCTTTCAGTTTTGCCAGAGAGAGAGAGAGAGAGAGAGAGAGAGAGAGAGAGAGACAGACAGACAGACAGACAGACAGACAGACAGACAGACAGACAGACAGACAGACAACAGACAGAAGACGAAGAGAAATGCTAATAGACGCTTCAGAAATGCACATCAAACGTTCAGAAGTCTGGCGGATGAGGAATGTGGCTGGGATTATAAGAAAAAAAAAATCAAGTTTCAGCACCCGTCGCTGTGACTCCCGAACCTGTAAACACTCCCGGTAATCCTCTCTGAAGAATACAGACGAAAAGGGCTGCAAGGACGACCCTCGGAGAGATGACAAACACGCACAGGAGACAAAGTCATGGGTCACCTAAGATCTGGAAATTGGCTATTCCCCAAATATGCTACCCTTATAGCGAAAAGGGGGTCTACAAGGGAGACATGAGGAAAGCCAAGAAGCGAGATAATAAGTGTGTGTGTGTGTGTGTGTGTGTGTGTGTGTGTGTGTGTGTGTGTGTGTGCTTATGTGTGCGCGTGTGTGCACGTGCACGTGCGTGTGAGTGTGCGAGAGCGCGCGTACTTGTGTGTGTGTGTGTGTGTGTGTGTGTGTGTGTGTGTGTGTGTGTGTGTGTGTGTGTGTGTGTGTGTGTGCTTGGGCGTGCTAGAGCATGTGTGTGCTTGCGTGCATGCGTGAGTGTGCGTTGTGTATACATGTATACAATGATAGTCAGCCATACAGCTCTAGGAATGACTAAATATGAGCAAAGACCTGTGTTATTAAGAGCAAGTTTATACATGTACAATAGGACTAATAGGCAAAACAAACGGATAAACACTAAACCAGTGGCTGAGCGCATGCTAATTGTTACCTAGTGGTTCTTTTTTATTTCTTTTTCTTTCGGGAGAATTACATCTCTAGGTTCTGATGTTGTACAAACGCAGGTTTCTGAACTCTGTCACTTTTTACTTATGCAATTTATAAATCGTTGTAACGCTTTCTCAGTTCTATGTGTTGATCGAAAATCATTTGTAATGCCATCAATTTTTTAGTTTTACGTGCAATGCTAGTGGACATTTTCCCCCCCACTTATATATATGGTTAATCGATTTTGTTATCTGTTTACCTATATCGTCTCTGTGGACTCCAAAGAGAACGTCAGTTAATGACAGTTTCAGAGATGTATCGATTCTCGATGAAATCAATATTTCTATATATTTTTTCCAAAATTTGTTCACTGGAGGACAGTACAAAAAAAAAAGTTCTATAAAATCAATTTCATCTGTACAGTTATCACACTTGTTAGTTTTTCTGATACCTTCATTTTTTTTTAAAAAGAATATTAGTCGGGTAAATGTTGTGTTTTATTTTCCATTGTAGTTCATACAGCCTAACCTCTTTTGTAGATGTTCTTGGTGTTAGCCATATGTGTTCGTCTACTTCAAAGTCGAGTCTTCTACGCCAAAAGTCCTTGCTGTTTGCAGTAACGTTACTCAAATTCCTTTGCTCCAGCAACTTTTTTTTTTATCTCTTTTGGTTTTGTGTTAAAATAGATGGCCTCGCAGTCAGTGGAGTAAACATTTGTCAAGAGTAATATTGTTTTCATAAATCCACTCCAGCCATGTTGATGGGAGAGCGTTTCGCAGTGCATTGTATTCAAAAGTTGTACTTGCATTACGATCACCTAAAACTGTCTCCCACTTCATTGAGATTAAGCAGTCTATTTTCAGTCTCCACTTCAATGAGATTAAGCAGTCTATTTTCAGTCTCCACTTCATTGAGATTAAGCAGCAGTCTATTTTCAGTAGCGTGCACACTCTCTGACAAACTGTATTCCCTTTTCTTTCCATTCTTGAAAATATAATATATTGCCTTTGTATTTTATCAAGTCATTATAAAATAACATTTGATCTAAAAAGTTACTTGGTGTTATTTCTTCTATATTGGTTTTCCTCTTCTTATTATTCAAATAATGGTAACTACATTTCTCCAAAATTTTGTCTATTCGTTCGAGTCGCAAGTACCCCTGTCCTACCTCTGCCTTCAATTTTCGGAATCGAAGTTCAATATACGTATGCATTATAAGATGTTAACTTGCATTTTCAACTACGGCAATTATATTCTGTGCAACTAACAGCAAACAGCCGTAAAACAGGCGGTACAAATGACTGACATCAGTGACGCTGGCAGAAAATGTGTGTGTGTGTGTGTGTGTGTGTGTGTGTGTGTGTGTGTGTGTGTGTGTGTGTGTGTGTGTGTGTGTGTGTGGTGTGTGTGTGTGTGTGTGTGTAAGATTAATGGGTGATAAGGTATAATTGGGAGGGGGAAGGGGTGTGGGTGGGGAGGAGAGTAATGTGTGCGTGTGTGTGTGTGTGTGTGTGGGGGGGGGGGGGGGCAAGAGAAGGAGAGCTCATATATCTCCATCCACTATGATGGTGGGGGGGGTGTGGGAGGTTCATACAAATAGTGCTGTTGAAAAAGTAAACAATGCTGTGGGATGATGTTCATTGTAACAGGTGAAATAATGTGTTGGCATTAATATACTGATGTTGGTTGAGAAAAGATAGCAACGCTCAATGAGAAACAGGGTACATGTGTATCACACACACACACACACACACACACACACACACACACACACACACACACACACACACACACACACGGGGTGGGGGAGGAAGGGGGGAACCTCATGTAAACAGTATTCTGAGTGAGTTATGATCATGATAAGACTTACTGTGGAAAGTTGTCACACACACACACACACACACACACACACACACACACACATATATATATATATATATATATATATATATATATATATATGTGCGGGTGATAAAAAGAGTCGTTGTGTCCGCTGACACTTTTTTTGTGTGATTTTTCAGGTATCTTCTATCACCCGTTAACAGCTGTGTGTAGAAACCTTTGTAAAGGTTATCTGGTTTGTCGAAGTTAACTGGCTATGTTCAATCACATATATTGAGCTGCGATTAAACAGGCCTTTTATTAATTGGCTATGTTCAATCACATATACTGAGCTGCGATTAAACGGGCCTTTGGCAGAAACGACCCACGCCCGTGTACCGACAAACACGTCAGAGGAATGGACTTCTTTATTGAGAAAACTGGCATTTACAGGAAGATGCCTTCCAGACTTGCTGATGGAGGAGAATGACCCCCCGATTTCCGGCAGCTACGGCAATCTTAGTGTCCAAGTTTCCTGAGCTTCCACGTTTTATTTGCAGCCTGAGTGGCAGTTTGTTGTTGGAAGTGTCTAATACATCATCGTGCAGGCACTATGATAGTGATCCCAACATCGAGAGTGTGCTGAAGGTGTACAGACTGGGCACGGAACACTGCAGCTGGCCACAGTGCTTTTAACTGTGGGGCTGGCAACAGCCCTCAGAGTCAGCAAACCCAAGAAAGTCTGAGGGATAGGGTGATCACAAATGGGTTTGTTTTTGTGTGGAGAATGCATGGGAATGGTCCTTGAAGGTATTATGGGCGATAGGTAGTTTGGTAGAGTGCAAAGTGTTAGTTTTGAGAGAGTATTTTGCTGTAACATATTCAGCGCGTTAAATTCTTTGCTGATGAAAGAATGTAATTGTACTGTGCGTAAATAACAGCATTTGTTGCTTGTATGTCTCACATTGTCTATTATAGCGAATCCAATCACACTACTTTATTTCATTGATTGACTGACGAACAAGTCTTGTTAGAATTAACTTTTCGTATCCATTAATTCACCTAGCAGTCACCGAATTCAGAGATTCATTGCATCTATAAACCGAAATTCGCAGTCGATTCAATTTGAATCTGATATATATTCTTCGCATACAGAGAGCTGACCCACGTTAAATTCTATGAATGTATACACTCCAGGATCATCCGTCATTTATTTTTTTTTTTAAAGGGGTACAACCCTTAAAGTTCGTTACAGCTGTTTTGATATGGGGAAATCACAACTTGTCGTAATAGAAACAGTTTTTTTCTGTGAAGGTGATAAACCACTTTATTTAATATTCTATTTTACAACACTAGGTTAGTTTTTATTTGGTCAACGTTTGTGACTGTTATTCAGGCAAGTGCTGTGTGGTCATAAGATGGCCATTTTGATATGCTTACTGTGACTGAATGACAACAAATAAACGAGACTGAAGAGAAACCATGTGTAGGTCCACTGTGTACAAATACAATGCCCAGCTTTTCATTGTTAAAATTTCTCATTTCTTGATTGTTCTTTTCAAGTGAAATGCACGTAGAAAAAAGTCTGCCAGACCGAGAATTCATGAACGATATAACTCTCTGAAAACCGAACATATTTCAGACAGCCATACTTCCTAACATTCCTGGGATTTTTTTTCCCCTGAAGAGTGCAAATCAGAAGCATAAAAAAGCTAACACTTATCCCAATGCAGACTAACAAAAGACACACGAAAAGTCAAGACAGCACATCACTCTCTCCGCTCAGTGAGAACACCAAAACGCAGCTAAGATAAGAAAAGATAAGATAATGTTGCTTTTCAGCCCAGCCGACCCACGATCTACCGAGACGGGGATCTATCGAGATGTACCCGACCACAAAGGGTCACATGAGGGCTGTCACCACGTTAAGATCAACGCATAAGTCATTCATTCACATTCACACAATTCTTTAACATACATCGAAAAACCCATCCGAAACATAGCTAAAAAATCTTTCCACTGTAAAATCTCAGATCTGATCAAAGATGTTAATCTCTTTCAAGAACTCAAATATCGCGTCAGGCGGAACATCTCTGAACAAGGTTTTCATGGAATCTGCTGTAAAATGTTTGTGTCTCACATCATGCAAGTCCCAACACTCTAAAAGAACATGTTTCATTGTGAGTGGCACGTGATATGGAATGCACCACGGAGCTTCTTCACTCTTTAAAAGGTAGGAATGGGTAAAATACGAAGGCCGTGTGTGCAGCCGGCACAGAACTGTTGCTTCTTTACGACCACCAGACGTAGATGAAAGGAACTCCGTAAGGTTTGGACGGATCTGAAAATGTGGAGACAGTATGTGTGAACTCACAGCTCTGGTTCTGGCGCTGATGATAATCTCATAATCTACGAAGAGGGACTTACTTACTGGTTCTGGCGCTGCGGATAATCTTACAATCTACGAAGAGGGACTTTCTGGTTCTGGCGTTGAGGATAATCTCACAATCTATGAAGAGGGACTGTCTGGTTCTGTCGGATTCGCTGTCAGCTTTGGAGGCCATAGCTGGCAACAACCTTCATCATCTGGAACGTTTACACTTCTTTGAACGTTTTACAAGGTTGAAAGTGGAGGGTTACAACATTGTTCTGGCTTTGGTTCCCGGTCATGTTGGCATTAGAGGGAATGAAATGGCTGATCGCCTGGCCAAGAATGCCACATCAGGAAAATTGTCCAATATATATATATATATACATATCCCCTGCTCAGATATGAAAACACAGCTGGTTTTGTTCTGATTGTAGGAGAACAAACAATGAAGATCATCATACGAAACAAAATGTTTTAATTCTGTATTTCGTCATTGGAACAGCTGACTGTAATGTAAATGTGGGTTTCATTTGCCTGGTCATATTTTGAGGAAGATTTTCATTTGGCTTCTTTTTACAGAACTTTGTATCTTACTATTTCCGTATGATAAACCGCATTGTGTTCCCATCGTTGAACCTTCTAGGATCTTTTGTATTGTTTTCATTTGATAACAGACTCATTGAAAGTGGATCCAGGTGTCAACTGTTACACTTCCCCCCCCCCCCCCTCCCCCCCCCCCCCCCCCCCCCCCCGCCCCCGCAAATTTGCAGTGAACTGGTATATGCTTCCGTTTCATTGATAAGTATATGCAGAATAGATATTTGCTTCGGGAAACATCCCTGGTATGTACATTTGCTGTCGGTAGGGCTACATATAGACTTCACACCAGATGAAATTTAATGAAAAGTGCTGGAGATAGAGATATACATGTGTGTGTGTGTGTGTGTGTGTGTGTGTGTGTGTGTGTGTGTGTGTGTGTGTGTGTCGTTCGTTCGTGCGTGCGTGTGCGTGCGTGCGTGCGTGCGTGTGTGTGTGTGTGTGTGTGTGTGTGTGTGTGTGTGTGTGTGTGTGTGTGTGTGTTTGGCTCAGTCGGGCCAGCCGCCGTGGCGAAGTGGTTAACGTCGTGTGTGTGTGTGTGTGTGTGTGTGTGTGTGTGTGTGTGTGTGTGTGTGTGTGTGTGTGTGTGTGTGTGTGAGGCTGGAGGAAAGCTTGTGTGTGTGTGGCAAGAGAGGGGAAGACTGCATGGTAGGTGTGTCTCGGCGGACTATGGGGGAGGGAGAGAAGGGGTTCTGCTGTCTATTCTGGCAGACTCTTTATGCACCAGCATTTTAATCAATCAGAATGAGAACCATTGATAAAGAAAAAAAGATTCCAAATAGCATTGGCATCAGACATCTTGTGTGTAAACAGTTTGGAAACGCAGACATTAAAATTCATGGTTAAATAGGAGTTATAAAAAAAATTCCGATGAAAAACACACCATTAGCTTTCTACTTGTACTGTGCGCCTACATACAACCAAAATAGGAATCACTCGCACACAAACACACTACGGTATCTTAGTTCGTAAGGTAACTGGGGCTGGAATAGCTCAGTTGGTAGGGCTCCGGACTCGTAAACGTGGTGATCCGGGGTCGCCGCTTCGAATCTCCGCTGGCAGTTTCGGTACAGGGGGATTTTTCCCTCAGGGTTTAGCTTGGTTCTGACTCCATTTCCCAAAGAGTCCTTCGAATGAGACTATAAACCAAGGTTCCATGAGTGACCGCATACATGACATCTTGCACACACGTAAAATTCCATCACCAGCTTTCGGAAGAGAAGGGCAGTTTGACCATTGATATGGATGACGCGTTACACGTAGCCTGCACCCCGCGTGAGAAACTGAAAGAATGAAGGAAATCGGGAAAGTGAATGGATGACACAGGAAACGACTGAATAAAGCGGGCTGGCAGGCAGCTCTTCCGTCGGCACTATCCAGGTAGGCAGCTCGTTGTCCACATGAGAAGCTTTGGCAAAGCGCTTTAAAATTATTTTGATAATATCATTATTGTTGTTCTTATCATCATCATTGTCGCTTTTGTTCTTATCACTGTCATCATTTTTTATTATTATCATCATTATGGCGATGATGATGATGATGATGATGATTATCATTATTATTATTATCATTATTGTTCTTATTATCTTTAGTCATTCTGGTCACTATTATTTTAATTATTATTATCATTATTGTTCTTATTATCTTTAGTCATTCTGGTCACTATTATTTTGGACTTTTTTTTTCCCGAACATTCATAGTTGCATTACCCTAACCGACCGCACATATTCATGTGAGCACATAGTTGTGTGATATTAGTTGGATTAGTGAGTGATCCCTTCACGGTTACAAGAAAAAAGAAAAAGAAAAAGAAAACCCTGGGTTGAGAGTGGAAAGACTGCAGGCAGGGGGAACGTTCTAGCATTCCATGCAGCCATAATTGTCCGAGGGTTGGGGGTGGGGGGGGGGGGGGGGGGGGGGGGGGGAGGGGGGGGCAGAGAGGGTGGAAGACACTCTCGACGGTATGGAGACAGCATGGGTTTGCTTGTACTGTCCAGGAGGGAGGGGCGGGAGGGTGGCAGTACAGGCTCATGCGTGCTCATGAGTGAGGGGAGAAAGAGGGTTGGAGGGAGTGGAGGGGGGGGGGGGGGGGGTGTTGCAGACTAAGACGGGCGGACAGGTGCGACAGTAACCACCGGCATTGCCTAACCTCTTTTTGACAGGACCTCCCGTGAAACAGCACCCCGGGTTGCCTGCCTTGGGGAAGAAAGGATGGCTGAGGGAGGATAGGGTGGAGGAGGGAAACGAACTTGAGTAATAAGAGAAGAGCGAGCGGATGGGGGGGGGGGGGGGGGGGAAGGAGGGAGTGCAAAGACAAACAATGGGGAGGAGATAGGGGGGGGAGGAAAGGGAGGAGGGCGAGCTTAGGGAAAGGGGAGCAGGAGGGGGGAGGGGAGAGGGAGGCAGGGTGGGACAGTGAGGGGGAGGGGAGCAGGAGGGGGAGGGAGAGGGAGGCAGGGTGGACAGTGAGGCAGGGTGGACAGGAGGGGGAGAGGGAGGCAGGGTGGGGTGATGAGGGAGAGGGGAGCAGACAGGGGGACAGTGAGGGGGAGGGGAGAGGACAGACAGGGTGGGACAGTGAGGGGGAGGGGAGAGGGAGACAGGGTGGGACAGTGAGGGGGAGGGGGCAGGATGGGGGAGGGGAGAGGCAGGTTGGGACAGGTGTGGGACAGTGAGGGGGGGGAGCAGGAGGGGGAGGGGGAGACACGTGATGGGGAGGGGAGCGGAGGGGGAAGTGGATAGGAAGGCAGGGTGGGACATGGCAGGGGGAGCAGGCGAGGGAGGTAGAGGGGCAGGGTGGGACAGTGAGAAAGGGGAGG
>JADBJO010025440.1:7500-10000 GCA_016801955.1 Conus betulinus
CTTCTCTTCTTCCTTGTGTTATTGTTGTTGTTGCTGCTGCTGCTGTTGCTGTTGCTGTTGCTCTTCTTGTTCTTGTTCTTCTTTTGTTCTTGTTCTTGTTGTTGTTGTTGTTGTTGTTGTTGTTGTTGTTGTTTGTTGTTGTTCTTCTTCTTCTTCTTCTTTTCTTCTTCTTCTTCTTCTTCTTCTTCTTCTTCTTCCTTTTCTTTTGATTCTTCCATTTTGATAGAGCCTCTGGCATTGGCTTTTAGCAGCATAGATGATAAGACTTTACAGTTTAATGACAGGCAAAGCTCCTTTATAATCTGCGGATATACCATACCGTCCTTTTGCCTCATTGACAAAGAAGACGTCTCCTGGTTCAGCTCATAAAAGAAGCCATGTTCTTGTTTCACTCACATAGGAGGCTTCAGTTTTTGCTTCATTAATTTAAGAAAATCGTCTTCTTGTTCTACAGACACATGAGGCCGTGTTTCTTGTTCTACGGACCAAAAAGGCGTCTGTCCCGCCGATCACAGAGACCATCTTCAGTCCCACTGAAAAATGGTGGCCGTCTGGTTAGTCTCTACTGATAAAAAACGGAGCTGTGTCGTTTACCTCCCATCAGCAGCCAAGATGATGAATCGTCAGTCAAGTCGAGGGGTTCAGAGGTTCACAATGTTGCCGCAACTTTGGAATCGCTCGCTCAGAACTGATGACTATCTTTTCTTGATGAGGGCCCAGCTTCAAGCACTGGATTTATTCTTATTTCTTATTACAGAAGTGTGTGGATCTCTATCCGTTGACCAATGCTTGGAAGGTGGCCGAAATGGCTAGGGGTCCGTGACTAGCTCAGTGGTAGAGCGCCAGACTCGCGATCTTGGTGATCCTGGGGTTGCGGGTTCGAATCTCCGCCGCGTCGCTTCAGTACGGGGGGATTTTTCCCTCGGAGTTAACATTGGTTCTGACTCCATTTCCCATACGGTCCTTCGAATGAAACGATAAGCTGAGGTTCCGTGTGTGAACACACGCGTAACATCTTGCACACACACGTAAAATCCTATCACCAACTTTTAGAAGAGAAGGCCAGTTTGGCCTTTGGTATGGATGACAGGTTATATACAGCATGCACTCTTAGTGAGAAATGGAAAGAATGAAGGAAGTAAGGAAATTGAGTGAACGATATTGAACGAGATTGGATGACACGAGAAACGACTGAATGAAGCGCCAGCTGACAGCTCTTTAGTCAGCGCTACCCAGGTAGACAGCCCGTTGTGTAAACGAGCGTGGATTTCAAAGCGCTGAGAGCTCGGTGTCTAGCCGAAGAGAGGCGCTATATCAGTATTGATAACAATGATGATGTGGCTGTTCAGTATGTGATGGCTTCTTCAGATGAATGAGATCGAGAGGCTGATCTCCCACGCCAACCATGAACGACGTATGACGCGATGGGGGAGCAAGCATCGCAGGATGGTAGAGGTTTGGCTCTGTGGATTACAGGATGGTAGAGGTTTGGCTCTGTGGAAGACAGGATGGTAGAGGTTTGGCTCTGTGGAATACAGGATGGTAGAGGTTTGGCTCTGTGGATTACAGGATGGTAGAGGTTTGGCTCTGTGGAATACAGGATGGTAGAGGTTTGGCTCTGTGGATTACAGGATGGTAGAGGTTTGGCTCTGTGGATTACAGGATGGTAGAGGTTTGGCTCTGTGGATTACAGGGTGGTAGAGGTTTGGCTCTGTGGATTACAGGGTGGTAGAGGTTTGGCTCTGTGGATTACAGGGTGGTAGAGGTTTGGCTCTGTGGATTACAGGGTGGTAGAGGTTTGGCTCTGTGGATTACAGGATGGTAGAGCTTTGGCTCTGTGGATTACAGGATGGTCTTAGAGTTTGGCTCCGGTAAATTACAGGATAGCCTTAGATGTTTCACTCTGTTAATAACAGGATGGCCTTAGAGGTTTGAGGCTGCGGATTACAGGATAGCCTTTGATGCTTTCACTCTGTGGATTACAGGATGGCGTTAGAGGTTTGGCTCTGTGGATTACAGGATAGTCTTAGAGGTTTGGCTCTGTGGATTACAGGATGGTCTTAGAAGTTTGGCTCTGTGGATTACAAGACGGCCTAGAGGTTTGGCTCTGTGGATTACAGGATGGCCTTAGAGGTTTGGCTCTGCGGATTTCAAGATGGCCTTAGAGGTGTGGCACTGCGGATTTCAGGATGGCCTTGGAGGTTTTCACTCTGTGGATTACAGGATGGCCTTAGAGGTTTACCCCTGTGAACGAATATCTTTTTTTTTTAGTGTGTTTTGTTCTTTAGCTTCGTGTCGATAGACATGACTTTCTTCATTGTTGACACTGGAAGCAACGATCTGCTAGTTGTTTATCATGTTCATGAACACATCGCGTTAAGGTCGTGGTCGGGTCAGACATTTCTCTTCTGCTGTTGCCAGTGCGCGATTAGTGACCATTGTGGACTGCGATGCTTGCGGTGATGCACGAGCTTTGGTCACATCACTGCTGCTATCAATA
>JADBJO010025440.1:12500-15000 GCA_016801955.1 Conus betulinus
CCGCCAATCCACCCTTCCTCTCTCTCCTTTTTTCTCCCTTTCCCTTACCCTTGTCCGTCCCTCGCCAAATCCACCCCATTGGCCACAAGCACAATGAGGGTTTTGCACTATATGTAATCCATGTAAGCGTTTGGAGGTCTACCATTATTTTGAGCCAGCATTTAACGACTTACTTTGACTTATTCCTCTTCGCTCCTTGAGAAGCATAGGGCCTCAACAGCAACCTTCCACCTCCGTCTGTCCCTGGCACAGGTCTTGATCTCCCCCTAGGTCAGGCTGGAGGCTCTCAGCTCGTTTAAAACAAGCTCTTCCTTCAGGTCTGCTTCGGGCGCCCTCGCTTTCTCGTGCCATGCGGGTTCCACTCGAGCGCCTTCCTGGTGATGTTAGAGGGCTCCTTCCGCAGTGTGTGGCCGACCCATCGCCGCTTTCTCTTCCTGACCTGGACGTCTATTGGCTGTTGGTTTGCGCTCATCCACAGGTCGGTGTTTGGCACTCTGTCGAACCAGCCCAAGTGGTGGGTCTGCCGGAGACATTTGTTGATGAAGGTTTAGATCTTCGTTGAAGTGTTGGTAGTGACTCACCAAGTCTCTGACCCGTAGAATAGCACTGAGTTCATATTTGAGCAAGGCCTTGGCGCATTCACTGTTGGTGTGCAGCCATCTCCCCTTCCTTACCATTGCCAGATACACCCATGCTAGAATCTCTCTGAATAAACTAACATAAAGGGGTTGTAGGAGACGGCGTCTAAGTCGCTTACGATTTACGTATTCACATATGTATGAAATATTTCAAAGAGAATGTCGGTGTGTAATTAGGCCCTGCAACAGAAATTTGCTGAGGCTGCCAATAGTGGATTTCCAAGTCTCCCTGTTAGTTTGTTTAATATTATACCTAACAAATGACTGTTTTATATGCTATCTAACAAACACGACGAGACAGAGAAATCAAATTAATAATAATAAAAACAGAGATAATCTCTTCAAGGTAAATGAATATACAGACCATGACACCTTTGAGCTAGGTCGGGTTAGAAAGTCACATGAAAAAAACAAACTGTATAGATCTTTTTGAACTAAAACAAGTATTGGAATTCTAGTCAACCTGAGGAAAAGTAACGAAAGCAACAACAAAAACAACCAACCAACCCAACCAACCAACCAAAGAAACAAAACAGACAAGGAAAAAACATGATGATAGTTAAGTAAGAACGAAAAGCTTACAGATGTGTCTACCCCTTTTAAGAACAGAATAAAATTCAAAACGAAGTAAAGTATTGGTCTTTGGTTTTCGAACACCCATGGTACAAATGGCTGCTATAACCACGTTTTAATATTTTAAGAATCTATGTAAACTATGATAGAAAATGTAACTTAATCGCCAATATAAAGTATAGTGCGCTTCCATCATTGCTGTTGAAATACATATTTGTGGATTTACCTCTAAATTTCTACTTTGTTGCAGGTAATTCTACTACAAAAAGGCGTGAGTGAGCTCCCCTTGCTCCGGGCGCCACCACGTCCGTTCGTCGACAGCCCCCATGAGTTTGCCGGTACCGGTGACCCCGACAGAATCAATCCAAGGCCATAGACGTGGAGAAAACATCGAAACTGACGTAACCATCAGAGCAGGGCATGAAGGGCCACAGAACTTAACACTTCCTTTTATGTTTATCGATAAGAATGATGATGAATAAGACGATGCTACGGACTTCCATTCCGGTTTGAGACTGCATGGCAGGACTAGTACTCTACGCTTATCTTTAAATGATTCCCGGCATCACCAGGCCCTAGAGATACAGAGACCTGCAGTGTTGGTCAGGAAATTTGAGCAACACTCTCAGAGACGCATCCATGAAATGGATGCAACTCGACTGTGTGGTCCCAGTCTCCTCAATTGAGCCCATAGCCGATTCTGTTCTGGGTAACAGCCGATGTGGGCGAAAAAAAAAAATCCTTCATGGCTCTGGTAGGATTCGAACCAACGACCTCCAAGCCAGGAGTCCGCGACGTTAACCACTTCGCCACAGTGGCTGGTAAAAGAAAACCCGAAAAGCATACAAACGCAGCAACCATAAGAACGGAACAAAATTTATAACAAAGTATTTATTTTCGACCACAACTGGAAAAAACAAATCAATGCACTAAGCACCTGTTGATAGGTTAAGAATCTATGTAAACTATGATTAAAAATGTAAATTAATTGTCAATAGAAATCATACTGTGCTTCTATCATTGCTTCTAGAATATAGATTTGTGGGTTCACCTCTTAATCCTTCGTTTTGTTCCTGGTGAATCTGCTCCATAAAGGCGTGAGTCAACTCTCCCTTCGGAGAGCACCCTCACGTGTCCGTCCATCGATCGATAGCCGCCTATGAACTCGCCGATACCGGTGACCCCGACGGAAGCAAATCATCAAGGTCACCGACGTGGAGTGGACATCGAAACTGAGGTCTCCATGAGAGTAGGGCATGAAGGGCCGTAGAATTTTTGAGACTTCTTTC
>JADBJO010025441.1:5000-7500 GCA_016801955.1 Conus betulinus
TGGAGAAAGTGTTTATCTGCGTTTTGCTTTTCCTCTGCCGTTGATATTTTGTTTCGTCTCGTGGTCAT
Organism: Conus betulinus; assembly: GCA_016801955.1. NCBI lineage: Eukaryota > Metazoa > Mollusca > Gastropoda > Neogastropoda > Conidae > Conus > Conus betulinus. Next base: position 5,069 of record JADBJO010025441.1, read on the forward strand.
GAATTCCATTCATGAATAGTCCGAAAATGTTCGTAAATCACTACTCATTGAAGAAAAAAAGCTCGGCGGGTTATCTCTGAACATTTCAATTCTGTACAACTTGATGGTGGTTATCGCTGCGGCAAGCGTAATAACCGCCCTCAATCGTGAGCAGGGGGCCTAATGGTTTCTAAGCGGATGAAGGTATTGTTCTTATGATCCAGAAGGGTCGTGGGTATCAAGTCACGCTTGCAGATTCGGTTCAGACGGTTTTTTTTGGAGGAGATTTTCTTCTCGCATAATCGAGCATAAGCGTGCGAAAGGTCCCGTTCCCTCCCGATAGAGTGAAAACGGTCTTTAAAAAGGATCAGCGCGAAAAATGGACAAATCTGCACGCATTCCTGTCGTAGGAGAGAGTAGGGGCCAATCTTTTCAGAATCGAGCATACGTGCATGAGGTCCTTCCCCTCTCAGATCCTCAGGAAGAAGCTTTATAACTGGGAGGCGGAAGCGTACATTTGTTTTTTTTAAAATAGACAAAAAATTAAACAAACAGGCACGCTACAGTAAATCCCATTTTCATCTTCGTAGGAGAGAGTAGGCCCGCGTGTGGCGATTAAGTAGTCTCCAACAATCCAAAAGCGAAAAACTCAAAGCAAGCAACAACAACAAACGTGCTAACTGACGTGTTTAGAATAATCCGAAAATGATAAGATTGAGTACGATAATATGAGTACACGTACCACAAAATAGTGATGCCGAAGTAGTAGCCCGAGGAACACAAGAAGGATCGGGAACTTCGTGCTGATGTCCAAATATTTATTCTTCACACTGTAGATGTCATGACGGATTCTGACATCTGGGGTCTCCACAAACGTTCGTCCTCAGTCCCGTTGCAACAGGTTAGAGGGGTTGCACACAGTCCAGTCCTTTACGTTTAACCGTTGGGGGACTTGGTCGAGTGCCTCTCAAAGCACGTGCAGGATATAGTCTGCAGGTAAAATTGTTAGATACTGAAATGCCCCTAGCATGCAGCTTTACAACTCTTGGCAACGGTGAGCGTGGGTTCTTGGCTGTCAGCCTCTGTGTCGGTTTGCTGCATGATGCGGTCATTGGACTTGTATTATACGGTGTGGAGGATCCGAACCCAAATTTTCTGTATTCTCAAGCACCTGGCAGTGCTGTTAGTGTTCACCTTTCGCACGCGCCTAGAAGGATACATACTGTCAGTGGGTGATGGATTGACTTTTACTGGGGAACTGTCGATCTGATTGTCCAGACCCCTGTTGAGTTGGGGTCATAGCAGACACATCGTCTTGCGTCTCCACATGGCTTTTTCTCTGGCAACGGGGAACGTTTAGCTGGGCCCATCTTCTCTACATGCATCATGCACGCTGTGCTGGGCCCAAACTTCTCTACATGCATCCTAGTGCACGCTGGGTGTTCAAGTGTTTCGATCATAATCTTACAGAGTTTTGACGCGCATTACAAGAGATTAATGTACTCGTGTGGTCTTCTGCGTGCGTGGGACACATCCGAAAGGTCTGCACGTGCATTGACCTGTGAGAGTTGGAGAGGAGCGCGAAGGGGGGGGGGGGGGTGGGGGGGGGAGAGTGTTGGAGAAAGAAATCCGCTTGTCTCCATCCACCACTCGCTAACCCCGGGGACTCCAACTTAACGAGTCCCCAGATTAATTAAAAACAGTTTCTTTACTTTTTAAACCGCTGGGCCATTTTTTTGTGACTTGGTGACCGTGTTCCTGGCCGGGATTAGGCAAGAAGAGTCGGGCGCCATGTGTGTGGTAGTAGAGCAAGGTGCTGTTGTGAATGGTGGAATGATGGTATAGCCGGGGCTGTGGGAAGGGCGGAGAGTGGAGGGGGGGGGGGGGGTTGTGGGGGCGTTGTGGTCGATCCTTCGCGGTCTTTCCTTGACATAGTTTGGAGATTCAGTCACCCTCCTGTTATCCCCCAACGCACTCCTGTGATATGTATATGAGGTTCGATTCAGCCGATGTTGATGACACGTGTGTGTCTGTCTGTGTCTGGTTATCTGTCTGTCTCTCTGTCTCTCCGTCTGTCTTGTCTGTGTTTGTGCGCGTGTGTATGTCTGTGTGCCCGTGCCGTGCATGCGTTTATGTGTGTTTGGTGAGGCCGACATGATCGATTTACTGTTGTACAAAAAGAAAAGAGTTTAAACTAACACAACAGAACAACAGCAATATTTAAGACAGTGAAATTGTCGCGTGGTGTGCGTGCGTGCGCGCGTGTATGTGTGTGTGTCTGTGTCTGTGTCTGTGTGTGCGCGCGTGCTTCGGCGCACGTGTGTATGTATGTGTGCGTGCGTGTGTGCGTGCGTGTTTTAATGCCTGCGTGTGTGCGTGCATGAGTGCGTGCGTGCTTATGTGAGTGAGTGTGTGTGTGTGTGTGTGTGTGTGTGTGTGTGTGTGTGGTGTGT
>JADBJO010025441.1:12500-15000 GCA_016801955.1 Conus betulinus
TCTCACAAACTGACGCCTAATCATCTTGTCCTCTTGTCCTGGCCGGATGAAAGACTTTTCCGATCAATACAGCATCCCCCAACCTTCCCACCTCCCCGGTTACTTCCCAACCCCACCCCATCACTCCCTCTTTTTTGCCCAAATTAGCTTAAAGCGCGCGCGCACGCACGCACACACACACCACACACACACCACACACACACACACACACACACACACACACACACACACACACTCACTCACATAGCACGCACGCACTCATTGCACGCACACACGCAGGCATTAAACACGCACGCACACACGCACGCACACATACATACACACGTGCGCCGAAGCACGCGCGCACACACAGACACAGACACAGACACACACACATACACGCGCGCACGCACGCACACACGCGACAATTTCACTGTCTTAATATTGCTGTTGTTCTGTTGTGTTAGTTTAAACCTCTTTCTTTTTTGTACAAAACAGTAAATCGATCATGTCGGCTCTCACCAAACACACATAATGAAAACGCATGCGGGCGGGCACACAGACATACACATCGCGCACAAACACAGACACCGACCGACGGAGAGACAGAGAGACAGACATATAACCATACATACAGACAGGACACACACCGTTCCATCAACATCGCTGAATCGAACCTCATATACATATCACAGAGTGCGTTGGGGGATAACAGGAGGTGACTGACTCCAAACTATGTCAAGGAAGACCGCGAATGATCGACCACAACGCCCCCCACAGACCCCCCCCCCCCCTTCTCCGCCCTTCCACAACCCCGCTATACCATCCTTCCACCATTCACAACATAACACCACCTTCCACAGCCCGGCTCTCCACTACCACACACATGGCGCCCGACTCTGCCTAATCCCGGCCAGGAACACGGTCACCAAGTCACACAAATTGGCCCAGCGGTTAAAAAGTAAAGAAACGGTTTCTTAATCTGAGCGGGATCGTTTAAGTTGGAGTCCCCCGGTTTAGCGGTGGTGGATGGAGACAAGCGGATTCTTTCTCCAAACACTCTCCCCCCCGCACACCCCCCCCCCCCCCTCCGCTTCCTCTCCAACTCTCACAGGCAATGCACCGTGCAGACCTTTTCGGATGTGTCCACGCACGCAGAAGACCCACGAGTACATTAAATCTCTTGTAATGCGCGTCACAAAAACTCTGTAAGATTATGATCGAAACACTTGAACACCCAGCGTGCACTAGGATGCATGTAGAGAATGTGGGCCCAGCACAGCGTGCACTAGGATGCATGTAGAGAAGATGGGCCCAGCTAAACGTTCCCCCGTTTGGCCCAGAGAAAAGCCATGTGGAGACGCAAAGACGATGTGTCTGCTATGACCAGACTCAACAGGGGTCTGGACAATCAGATCGACCAGCTTCCCGTAAAAGTCAATCCATCAACCACTGACAGTATGTATCCTTCTAGGCGCGTGCGAAAGGTGAACACTAACAGGCACTGCCAGGTGCTTGAGAATACAGAAAATTTGGGTTTCGGATACCTCCACACCGTATAATACAAGGTCCAATGACCGCATCATGCAGCAAACCGACACAGAGGCTGACAGCCAAGAACCCACGCTCACCGTTGCCAAGAGTGTAAAGCTGCATGCTAGGGGCATGTCATGTATCTAACAATTTTACCTGCAGACTATTATCCTGCACGGTGCTGTGAGAGGCACTCGACCAAGTCCCCAACGGTTAACGTAAAGGACTGGACTGTGTGGCAACCCCTCTAACCTGTTGCACGGGACTGAGGACGAACGTTTGTGGAGACCCCAGATTGTCAGAATCCGTCATGACATCCTACAGTGTGAAGAAATAAATATTTGGACATCAGCACGAAGTTCCGATCCTTCTTTGTGTCCTCGGCTACTACTTCGGCAATCACTATTTGTGGTACGTTTACGCATATTATCGTACTCAATCTTATCATTTTCGGAGATTATTTCTAAACACGTCAGTTAGCACGTTTGTTGTTGTTGCTTTGCTTTGAGTTTTTCGCTTTTGGGTTTTGTTGGAGACTATCTATCGCCACACGGGGCCTACTCTCTCCTACGAAGGATGATGAAATGGGATTTACTGTGCGTGCTGTTTGTTTAATTTTTTGTCTATTTTAAAAACAAATGTACGCTTCGCTCCCAGTTCAAAGCTTCTTCCTGAGGATCTGGAGGGGAAGGACCTCTGCACGTATGCTGATTCTGAAAAGATGGCCTACTCTCTCCTACGAGGATGCGTGCAGTTTGTCCATTTTTTTGGCTGATCCTTTTTAATGCCCGTTTTCACTCTTCGGAGGGAAAGGACCTTTGCACGTATGCTCATTCTGGAGAGAAAAATCTCCTCCAACCTGACCGTCTGAAGCGGTGATTGAAACCCACGCCCCTTCGGATCATAAGAACAATACTTCATCCGCTAGAACCATTAGGCCCCTGCTCACGATTGAGGGCGGTATTCGTTGCAGCGATCACACCATCAA
>JADBJO010025441.1:20000-23772 GCA_016801955.1 Conus betulinus
CCTACGTCTAACTGATAATAAGAGTGCAGACGACGGTGGGTGATGCGTTCCCGATGGTGGTGGTGATGGAGATGGCGGCGGTGATGGAGATGGCGGCGGTGATATAAAAAAAAAATGTAAAATTTATAGTCTGTATTCAGGTTGTATTCAAATGTTGAGAGAATATCAATCTTTTCAATTGACGACGGCGACAACGATGACGATGATGATGTAATTGTGTATGAAATTGTATCAGGCCTGTCTGTGTTGGTGGTTTGTGTTGCTGTTCTCTCTGGGACGAGTGGTCTGGGAGACACTCCTGAATGTGCGTGTACTAACGTTACACACACTTCGGTCATGGACTGTTCTTTATCAGATTTCGACAGTCTTTTGTTGTTGAGATTCTGTACCCAAATCCGCTGGTATTATCATTTAGGCATCCTCATCTTCTTTTCCTACTCCCACCTCGTACACCTACACCTCATGGTACTGGTCAGACCCAACCGAAAACTGTCCCTTCACAAATGGCGACAATCTGTTCCTCAGTAGACTTGAACATGTGACCTGCCTTACAGTATGTCACGCATGGTGACATTTTGTACCAGGGTGACATTTTGTACTGCAGCAAGTCCTCTGGGGCCAAGCTGATACGGTTCTAAACATACACTTGTGCGGGAGGACATAAAGAAATACATGTCTCTCTTCTTCATAATACGTTCTTCATCAATTTCTTTGTTCACTGGCTAGACTCCGAGGTTCAATATTGGGCTTCCATCCATTTTTTGAATTATTTATTCACTTATTCATTTATTTATTTGTATACCTTCTGATTCTACCACCAAGTTAGCCACATTCCGTCTTCAGGAATAATGTACTAAAACATCACATCAGTGTTCATGTTATTTCAATATGTGTGTGGGTGTGCATGCGTGCGATGAGGCAGCATGTGCGGTGTGTGGGTGTGTGTGTGTGTGTGTGTGTGTTGTGTGTGTGTGTGTGTGTGTGTGTGTGCGCGCAGCGCGCGCTGCGCGCGCGTGTGGTCATATCCCATTCACCGGCCGGCGAAAAAAAGATCTGGTCTCTTGTGCGAAGGAGTAAACAGGATTAAAGAGAGAGCGAGAGAGGAGAGAGAGAGAGAGAGAGAGAGAGAGAGAGAGAGAGAGGCAGACAGACACAGAACGGAGGACAGAGACCACAGAGACAGGAGGGACAGAGAGAAAGAACGAGAGAGATCTCTGTTCCAAATCGCAGCACAACACAGCCCCGAACGGACGACCTCCCTGTGGCTATTCCCAAGGAAGATCAGCCCGAACGTCACAATGGTTCAAGCTGACGGGATCTCATGAAGTCAGACAGCTTCCAGGCCCGTGAAAAAAAAGAAATAGTGTCTGCTGTCCCGTGGGACAGCAGCCCCGAACTCACGACAAACTCTTCGGTGAAGAGTATACATAAAGTGATGAACAGGGGGCCCTTGGACACACAACACAAACGCCACCTACAAACCTTAATCGTAATTCCTATGCCATACCCAAGTCTCTGCTTACTCATTTATCTATCTTGATTAAAAACAAGAAAACAACAAGAACAACAAACTACAAACAAACGTTTGGGTCCCTGCTTCCGTTTAGATCTCCGTCTGTCTTTTGTGTCCCCCCCCCCCCTCTCCCTCTGGGTTTTTGTATTTGTACCGAGTCTTTGCACTTACGTATAGATCTCCTCCCCCCACTCTCCCCCCCCCCCCCCCCCCCCCCCACCCCCCACCCCCCGCACGTCTTAACTGCTTCTTAACAACATGGCTACCTCTGTAAACTTCTTCTCTCCCCTCCCCCTTCCTTCCTAAATGTGCTGTACCTGTGTTTTGAAAATGTAAAGAAAAAAAGGGAAGACGTGAAAATGTGAAAGAAAGAAAAGGAAAGAAGGAAGGAAAATATGGAAGGAAGGGACAGAAGTAAGGTGGGAATGGAAGGAATAAAGGAAGCCAGGGAAGGGAGAAAGAAAAAAGGGAGTAGAGTGAAAAAAGGAGGAAACAGAAAATGGGGGAAGAGAAGGAAGAAGGAACGGAACAGAAGAAGGCTGAAACAGAGAAAGAACGCACGAAAAAAACACAAAATGGAGTGTTTGGATGGTCGGCAGTACAAACAGCACTGTATACGGGACACTAGCCACTGTCACAACTGCTATAAAGACCTACTTGAGTCCAGCTTTTGAGAGCTTTTCTGTCTACGTCACGAAACTGGTGAGGACGTGACCACTGGCGGCAAGGTGTGTGTGTGTGTGTGTGTGTGTGTGTGTGTGTGTGTGTGTGTGTGTGTGCGTGTGTGTGTGTGTGGGGGGGGTGGGGGGTGTTGGGGGGGGTGGGGGGGGGGGGTGGAGGGATGGGGAGAGAATCACACAATTTGTTGATCCCCTTGGCGTCTTTCTTCGTCGGGGGGTGGGGGGAAAGGGTGTGTGTGTGTGTGTGTGTGTGTGTGTGTGTGTGTGTGTGTGTGTGTGTGTGTGTGGTGGATTGTGAGAGAGAGTCGATTGGAGGAGAGATGGAGAGAGAGAGAGAGAGAGAGGGAGAGATGAATGAGAGAGAGAGAGAATTCGATTTTTTCCTACAATCATCAAATCGCCCTGGATGTGGATGCTAAGGGTTCCTCATGGAGGGTATCTGCATATGGTGTGTGAACCGCCCAGAATGATCAGCGCACACCAATCACAAACTAGAAATCGATCTCTGAATTCGAACGATTTTTTTTTGTTTTGTTTTTGTAGTTTTACTTAAGGACAACCGGCATGGTTGACAGACGAGGGGGGTGGGAGAGAGAAGAGAGAGGGAGAGAGAGAGAGAGAGGAGAGAGAGAGAGAGAGGAGAGGAGAGTGTTGTGTGTGTGTGTGTATGAAGGGGGAGAGAGCAGTAGGAACGGGGGGTAGAGGAAGAAAACGATGCACGAGTCACAAGAAAGGAAATGAGAGAGAGAGAGAGAGAGAGAGAGAGGAGAGAGAGAGAGAGAGAGAGAGAGAGGTGACAGACAGTATAAGAGACCACCAGACTGATAATGCCAATCGCCTCCCAGGAGACTTGAAACTCTCCCCCTCAACCCTCCCCTTCCTTCTCATTATTCCCCATCCCCCCCCTTACCACCCTTCGGTTGAATTTTTTTTGGTTTAGATAACTCTGCAGTTTGCATACCGTCAAGATTGTAAGCCTTGATAAAAACACGTGCTTCCCTGTGACATTGTCTAGGTTTTAAGATGTTAGACTGTAATTTTTGTTACTATGCACACGCTCTCGTTTGCTTGTATGCACGCACGCACGCGTTTGTGTGTGCGCGCGAGCGCGCGCGCGCGTGTGTATGTGTGTGTGTGTGTGTGTGTGTGTGTGTTGTGTGTGTGTGTGTGAGAGAGAGAGAGAGATCGAGAGGGAGAGATGGGGTGAGAGAGAGAGAGATGAGAGTAATGATATACACTCTTAATCCTTCCCCCCTCACTGTAATGCATCGTCACTTCTTACAGAGACATACAAACTCACACACGTATGTCCACTGACTAAACACGTACATATCTAACACACATAAACCATAGAGCACCCCGTACCACCTTACACATAAATGCAGACACTCATAAATTTGTACACACACACACACACACACACACACACACACAACAACCATTTACGTGCACACCACGCGCAGATACATGCGCACTTCCTCTCACACAGACACACACACATATACACACTTACAACACGATCAACTTAGCCACATGAAGAAGGAAGGAAGAAGGAAGACAGAAGAAGAAGATCCAATAA
>JADBJO010025442.1:0-23772 GCA_016801955.1 Conus betulinus
GTCTTTCCACTGATTAAAGACATTGTTTTCGCGCACTCTGACATCGAAATCAAATCCTTTTGGTAGTCCTTCTTTAGAGTTTGAACTTCACTTCGCCGATTACCAGCCACTGCAAACATCTGCTTCGTAATGGACTTTTACATTTTGCATGCAGGAATCCCCCCCCCCCCCCCACCCCCACCCCCACTCTAAAAAGACCCAATGTCAAACCGAATCTCCTAGGTGGTAATTATGCCCTCGTAAGAGGTACATGTTGATGTGATGGATATGCATCTACTGGATGAGACTTGCCCTCCCTTATAGAAATGTTGGTGAGCTTCAGCCCTGGACATTCAAGACAATCTGTGACTGAGCAAATGTGTCCCTTGTCTTCATTGCCTATGAACTTGTACGATCGTCTTCCTATATCCACACGGCCCATTCCGAAATAGATAAATAACAAAACTCGAACGTTACATTGTGTTGTGTTTGCATGTACCAGTATATAATTGATTTACGTGGTGCCGTTCGTGCAGATCTTCGCGAGGACCCTAACTTGAAGGTCATATAAAAGACAGACGAACTCTGTAGTGTAGATGGTTCCTGTTCTCAAACGAAAATAATGGGTCAAAGAAAGAGACAGAGGAACAGGTTGCGTTTAAAGTCTGAAGAATTAAAGTCTGAACAATGGACTGCTGTTGGCAGGATCGCCACAGACCAGGGCTGAATGTGGCTGTGCACCGGAAAGGCCTGTGAACTGTGTGGAAGTCATAGAGCTAGGAGGGCATCTACAATGACCGAAAAGAGGGTAAAATAAAGATTCAGTGCAGCGAGCCATTTCAAGGTAACTGCATTCGTGCCAATTGGAAAAGGGAGATGAAGAGATGGAAGGTCAGCTAAAGGGGGGAGGGTGATGGGAAACGAAAGAGCACGAACCTGACCCTGACCACAGTCTATCATGTCCTGCTCACATGGAAGATGCTGACAGAAGCCTTCATCATGTCCATTGTAACAATCCTCTCTGAAATTACAGACAAGACTGTAAGGCACGAACTCCCCGGGTATGTCACAATAAAAGTACGACTGTGTAAGCCCCTGGGACATAGTGCAAGCCGCCCTGTACCATGTCTCTGTGTGTTCTCCAGTTCCCTGCATCGGCTCTCCACATCACAGGCCAGCAGTTCGTGAGTCAGATGCTGCATCGGACATTCTTCAAGACGAACACCTGCCGTGGTCGTGCTGCTCGGGACAGGGAGTGTGACAGGTGTTCTGCTGTGATGATGATCTGGGAAGGTTGGAAATTCACAGATTGCGCAACTAAACTGATGCATGCAGTACTCGGCACTGAATCTGTGCCCGTTGGCGACCCAAGCCACGCACCTGTTATCTGCGTATGCACCTAGACGCCGCCACATCTCTTTACCTAGAAAGAGAACTAAAACACCACTCTCCCAGTGCAAAGTTTGCGTGTACCTGTAAGAATTGTCGAAACACTGAGATATGGTGAAAGAAACACACACGCACACACACACACACACACACACACACACACACACACACTCACACGCACACACACACTGCCACCACGAGCTTTCGCCCCCCACCCACCCCCCCATTCCTCTCACACACACACACACACACACACACACACACACACACACAAAGGCGAACGCGCCTGCCTGCCAGCACCACCACGACAATTAGTAGCAGTCACCACCATCCTATCTGCCCCCCCCCCCCCCCCCCCCCCCCCCTGCCCCCCCTCCCCTCCCCACTCCAATCACAAGAAAAGCAATGACAGTAGCATAAACAACAAAAGAGTTACAAAATCCTCTCTCTCTCTCTCTCTCTCTCTCTCTCTCTCTGATCTGTTTTTTCGTACCTAATTTTTCTCCCCAAACTATTTTTTTTTGTACATTTTACTCATTTTTCTCTCCCAAATGAGACCTTAACTGATCGTTTGAAAGAAAACTAGCTCTGTGTGTGTGTGTGTGTGTGTGTGTGTGTGTGTGTGCTTGCGCCTGTGTGCGCATACGCGTCTCTCTCTCTCTCTCTCTCTCTCTCTCTCTCTCTCTCTCTCTCTCTCTCTCTCTCTCTCTCTCTCTCTCTCTCTCTCTCTGTGTGTGTGTGTGTGTGTGTGTGTGTATGTTTGGAATGGGATAGATTTTTTTTTTGTAGTAAGACTGTAACATGCAGGTTGTTGAAGGGGTAAGCTTTTCTTTGCATTTAAGACGAATTTGGTGACCAAAGACAGCGTTACACGCTAAGGCGATGACTCCCTCAGCACAAGGTAAGTGCAGTAGCCTAGCTTGTAGAGTTTGTTGTAGATCCCGTGTTCGGCTTGCAGACGACAAAATACCCCAGGCGGTATTGAAACGAAGAGGACCCTTTCATTTACAAACGTTGAAGAATATAGGAACAAAAAACAACCAACTGACCTTCAGGTTCAGTAAGTGATGTTGGAACTCTATCGTACACGCAGCAGGCAACATTCTACCGATGGCAGCTTTTCATCGACTAGACCTAAACTCAGCGAAGACCCCAACACTTTAATGTTCGACAATGAGTAGAATTCTTCAAAATGTCTCATTTCTCTCCCTCTCTCTCAGTCGCACATCTCCCATCCTTTGATATGTTATCTAGAGAATATTCTCTAACATACTAGATTATTTGTTTCTAGAGTATCCTGCATATCAGTAAGCTTAACCAATGAAACTGTGACGAGCGTATGCGAATGGAATTTGGTCAGCTTCTACAACATTCTCGAACCTTCGGTAATGCACTCGCAACTTACGGATACCTGGTGAACTTCTAACATAATCTTGATTATTCCAATCACATTATCATTTGATCCAAACAATACTGAACAGTCAGGCATACGTTCACTTTTCAAATGTTTCAAGTAAATCATCGATAGCACGACACTGACCGAAAATACGAAGATATAAAGGCGGTAAGGAAAAGGAAGCTTGCAACTCGCCATTATTGCTATGAAGTCTTTCGCAAAAGTTCCTCCTGTCTTGCCTCCCTTTTAAATTGTAACAGACACGTCAGAAGAAACTGGACGTCAGTCTCATTGTCAAATGTTATATGTAAATGAGTCAGCATGCTTTGCCAGCAACTAAAAAAATCTGTTGCTTAGTCATGTAAATGAAGATCAAACAGGTTTTGTTAGAACAATAACAGGAGAGGATGTTCAGCTAATTTACAATACAATGATTAGAAGTACATTACCTACCAATGCTTCTATTAAAAATTGGTTTCGAATAAGCGCTTGTTTTGGTTGACTTGGATGATATGTCGACATACGTGAAATGAAAATGTGCAGGCGGTGATGAATTCCATGTAGATGGTGATAGAAATCGTTTGAGACGTGTGTAAACTCACTGGAATATTTTGGTCGTATGCCAGGTTTGTATTTAAATATGGGAAATCTAATATCATTGGACCACGTAGGTTCCAAGTGATACCTGCTGATTTTGTTTTTTAAAGCATGCCTTTGGCATGTAAACTTATGTCTTGAATTTCTTGAGATAAATAAGGAGTGTTCCTAGCTGATTGCTCAGTGACAGACTGCTTAAGAATTCCCATCAACCAGGGAGAGAGAGAGAGAGAGAGAGAGAGAGAGAGAGAGAGAGAGAGAGAGAGAGAGAGAGAGAACTCTGAACTCTGAATGGTTTAATGAATAGGCCATAGGCCCATGTCATGGTGGGTTTTCACATTAGCAAACATGATGGACTTCTTAGAACGTAAGACAACTCAGTGAGCATACACAGTCACAGTCACAGACACAGATACACAACATACATGCGCGCGCACGCACGCACGCACGCATGCACGCACGCATGCACACACACACACACACACACACACACACACACACACACACACACACACACACACACACCCACACCCCCCCCCCCCCCCCCCCCCCCCCCCCCCCCCCCCCCACACACACACACACAAATCGGTTGCCTGTCTAAAGCAAATTCACTCATGACTCAGGAAGTTGTAGCGTATTCTAAAAGCTTTTTCAATGAACAGAGCAAGGCGAACGATCATTGATTTGCAATCAGATGCAAACAGCATGGTTAACTTAAATTGGGAAGGGCTGTTGTATACTTGGCTGGTATATATTGTTCTCTTAACTCTTGATACAAAGGGCATTGTAAAACAAAGTGGGTCTCTGTCTCTATTTGAAGTCCACAACATGGACACAGCTCATTTTCTGTCACATTTCTCCGGAAACGCATTCTATGTACACTTAGTGGCGACACACACCTAATCTTAATCTGATTAGACTAGTTCTTGCCTGTAAATGACTGACTGACTGTAGGTATGGGGCCAAAATCAAATCACTCTTAAATGTCCTGTAAAGGTGGAAACGATCACTCTGTGTTATTTCGGTATGCCACTGCGCTCTGTAATCTTGAATCAGTCTCTCTCTCAATGTCTTCAAGAACTCTCTTTTTCATTACCTACCCCTTGATTCTCCCACACTTCTTCAAAACCATATTTGTAAAGAAAGAAGCAGACGGTAGATGCCCATGTATTCTTGTCTCTATGGTGAAAAAATAGCAACATTTTATAAGCTTTATACGGAAGTCGATGAGGCTGCATTTTTAAAATTCTCAACCAGTATTTGATACTCTTTATATACAGATTAACACACAACGGGAATCTTCCCAATTCTCCATAAACCATTACATTAGGAGTTCTTATACTACATTCAGAAAACCTTTTCAAGGCAAAAAGGTGCACTTTTTCTAGAATGTCAACATTTCCAATCATACCCCATATTTCTGCACCGTAACTAAGTACTGGCTGGATTTGCGTGTCGAAGAGTTTAAAGAACACAGTTGGTGATTTTTCTCCAATAGACCACAAGAGTTTGAATATATTAATCACGCCCATCTTTGCTCTGCTAGACATATCATACAAACACTATGAGAAAAAGAAAGTCTCGTGGACATGATAATTCCCAAATATTTGTACATGTTCACCACTGTCATTTTTGTTTGTCCAAAGAACCATTGCTCGTGTTGAGAGACATGTCCACCATTTCTAACACGACAATGTTTGATTTATCTAAATTAACTCTCAGGCCAAGTCTTTCAGCTGTGTCATGTAAGACGTTCAACTGATTTTGCAAACCGATGACTGAATCGGACAGCAGGATAACGTCATCAGCAAACAGTAAGAATTAAGATTTCTAGAAAATCGGGGATAAGTTGAATTCCATGTTTACCTTTTTTGATTACTTCTACAGCCAGGTCAATGATAAACAGAGAGAACAAAACGGGACTACACACCTCCCCTGTTTTAAACCCAAGGGGCACATAAACGCGTCGCTTAAATCGTTTCCAACTCGAACCCTTGCCTTCACAGTGTGTTGTATATACTAGTAATAGCTCTGTACATTTTCCCATTAATTCCTCTTTCTTTAAAACACGCCATAGATTTGCTCGAACAATGGAGTCAAAAGCTTTTCTGAAATCTATAAATGCAACAAACATTTTTTTGTGTAACAGTAACTGCTTTTGAGCCATGGCAAACAGTGTAAAAACATGATCAATGGTATTGTAATTTTTCCTAAAGCCTGCCTGACTTTCGTTGATAGCATCGTTCTCTTCGATCCATCTATTCAGTCGTTCATTAAGTATGTGGCTGTATAATTTACTGCACACATTCAATAATGATATTCCTCGATAATTATCAGGTACATTTCGATCGCCCTTTTTATGCAACGGTTGGATGATAGCTTCTGACCACTGTGAAGGATAATCTCCGGTAGTAGAAAACAATTTATTGAACAGAATAATCAGAAACGGAACAATCACTGTAACAGAGTTTTTGAAGATCTCTCCAACAATCCCATCAGGGCCTGCAGCCTTACCATTTTTTAGAGAACGAATTGCAGCATACACTTCACTTTCTGAAATATCACATTCAAGAGAATCTGTATTAAACTGGTTTTGGTCTACATCGATTTGTTCGTCCCTCTCATCAACAGTCTCAATAGTTTCATTGAAGGACAGACCAGACTGAAAAACTTGTGAGAAGTGTTGGTACCATTTATCCTTGCTGATGTCATTTTGAACAGGTCTTTTACATGATAGAGATTTCAACTTACTCCAAAATTTGGCAGAATCGTTTACGTTATCGTGTAAAATCTTCACTATATTTGCCCGATGGTCCTTCTTTTTCAGTCTCAGAAGCTCTTTGTAGTCTCTGCGCTTCTGGTTATAAGTATTTCTGATTTCCTCGTCGTCATCTCTACTTCTATAGTATCGTCTTAGATCGTGACGGAGTTCCTTCTTGTGTTGAGAGCATTCCTTATCAAACCACGGGTCTTTTCTTTCTTTGCCAACAGTAATTGACTTCTCATACATGAACTGATATCAATCAGTGACTCATTAAACACTTGTCTTGCTTCGTTGATATCAATATCAACAAGGTTAGATGCTTTTGTCATTTTATTCCTAAACTCAGCAGTTGACAATTTGTCTTTAAAATCGTCAATTCTATCTTGGTCCCAGACAATCTTTTCGAACTTGAACGTACTACATGTTACATTCTGTTGATTAGCTACGTTGACATTAGCATTAAATAAAACTTCAACTGGCATGTGTTTAGATTCTATTCTTGGCGTTATGTTCAATGACACACAATAATTCAACAAGCATCGAGACACAATGGGCATAATCAACAATACTGCATCCTGTAGGAGAAACGTAGGTAAAGTGGCCAAAGTCAATATCACCTTGAATGGCACCATTAAGTATAAACAAATCAAAAGAATTACAGACATTTAACAAATATTTGCCAAACTCATTCTGTATCTCATCTTTTGAGGTACGGAAAACAACACTGTCAGCGTTTTCTTCATGCAAAGGACACATCTTTTCATCGTCATCATCATCATCTGTACTGTGTTTTCACCCCCAGTCCGTGCATTGAAGTCTCCGAGCAACAGGAACGGTAAGTTTCCTAAAGACTCTATCACATCCATAATACACTGCTCCAACATCCTAATACCATTTGTTATGTCCGTATCATGGTAATAGGAAGAGTTGTTAGGCGGCACATACACACCAAGCAGAATCACTGGTGATATCGTGCCAAAAAGGTCCTTAGACAGTTTTAATACTATAATATTGTCATAATCCACATCAATCTTTTCAGTGTACTTGACGATGTCTTTTTTCACCAGCAGAGTCAATCCTCCTGATAATCTAGCTGTTGCACTATCAGACAGTTTAACGCCTGGTATGACGTAAGCACTGTGTTTTGGAAACAAATGATCAGGAAATTTAGTTGCAAATGTTTCGACTACGAGACTAAAGTCAAATTCAGCAATATAAGACCTTACCTCAGGATCGTAAATCCGAGACAGACCTTCAATGTTGTAGGTCATAAACTTGAGATTTTGCATGACATGAGCCTGGCCGAGTCCCTATAAGTCGCTGTGTTTCGTAGTTTTACTGTGTTTTTTGTGGTTTCTTGAATGGTTGCTTGGCGTTTACCTGTGGAAGTCGTGGAACTACTCCTCAGCCGAGTTACAGGTCTGCCGCGTGCATTGTCACTCGAGGGCATAGTCAATCGCTCCGTAGGGGCTGTGGTAGTTCTGTGTCGTCCTTGTTCCGCTCAATTATTGTCCGTTCTTGAACTGGTTCAGTTGGTGTGTATGTCTCATCATTTGTGTTTTTGTTAACTGGATTTGTCACGCTGTCTGTCATTCCAGTGTCCGTGTTCTATTCGTCATCCTTTTCGCTGTTGTTGTCCGGGGGAGTCTGTCGTGGGGTTTGTCCTTCGGGCTGGGCTTGTTTTCCAGTGGTCTTAGTGGTGATCACAGTGTCATTTTCTTTATCGCTTTCACTACCCTTGGCAATACCAGCCACAGTCAGCGGTGGCAGTGTGTCATCGTCAAGTGTCTGTCCTTGTCCATCGGTTTTGGTCTCGTCGGAATCGTTTCCTTTCAAGGTTTGGTTTGTGTCAAAATCACCGTCTGTCCTCTTTCCATTGCCATGCACTGAGTCTGTCGCATCATATGTCTGTCCCACATCGTCACCTTTCAAGATGTCGTTTGTGTCGAGATTTCCGTCCATCACCTTTTCATTGTCAGACACTAGGTCGGTCACACTGTGTGATGGTGTCTTTCTCTGGGTTGTCCTGTCGCTCGTGCTGTCCGTCTGGGTGTCGGGAACGTGAGGCTGAATACTGATAAGGTCAGTGTCTCGTACCGATGGCAGTGGTGGGAAGTGGTGCATAGAGCTGTAGTTGTAGCTGTAGTATGGCTGAACTGGACAGCTCCAGTCCTGTACCCCCCTCCCTTCACCGTGCCATCTCCCACCTCCATAGTGTCTGTAGTAGTCAGCCGATGGATGGTCCCTGTCTCTATACGGAAATCCTTGTCGTAACTCCGGCCTCCTACTGTCGCTCCTTTGCCCCAGTCAGCGCGGTAATGTTCGCTGGAGTAGGTTTGATCACCTTCGTTGTAGCAGTTGCTGCTGTGGTAGTCGTGGCTCCAGGTACTGCCTGCGTGGTGTCGTTCTGCCCTCTGCCACTGTTGACCGGGTCGTCTGCTCCGCTCTTCCACCACCAGCCTGTTGCCCTTGTAGTAATCGTGCTCACTTTGACTGGCTCCGCGCCGTGTAGCATCAGCGTAGCTACCGCTGCTTGGAGCAGGAGTTCGGAATGGACCTGCTACAACCAGCTTGTTTCCTCTGTAGAATGCACGTATTCCATCAGCTTGGTAGTCTCGAATGATCTGCTGTTGTTTGGTTGTTAGGTCACCTGCCACTCTGATCCCTTTCTTTCGCAGCCCCTCTCGTCCTTTTGTCAGGACACTTATTTTGTCTGACCATCTTGCGAACTTCACAATGACAGGCTGTGGTTTAGAAACGTCACTGCTTCGGCCAAGACGATGGGCGCGTACAATGTCCTCAGAGGACCACGTTTTCCCTGGCACAGTGTCTTGAAGTGCGTTGATCACTTTCTTTGCACATTCTTCGTAGTTTTCATGAGACGATTGCGGTAGATTGAAAAACTTGAGGTTGCCTCTCCTTGAAAATGATTCTAACGTGTCAAGTTTTTCGCTGAACTCACT
Organism: Conus betulinus; assembly: GCA_016801955.1. NCBI lineage: Eukaryota > Metazoa > Mollusca > Gastropoda > Neogastropoda > Conidae > Conus > Conus betulinus. Next base: position 9,089 of record JADBJO010025442.1, read on the forward strand.
TGAATTTTTTTTTAAGCTTATCTCCATATCAGAACTGACTTGTTTTGTTTCTTCTGACATGAAGTAAAAACGATCTTCAAGATTTGCTGTTTTGGCTTGTAGGTATTGTAGCTGTGTTTTCATCGCTCCCAGCATGTTGTCCACTTTTGCTAATAAGTCTTTGCCAAGCGAATCGAAACGTGTTTCAAGTTGCTGACACAAAAAAAATCTTTAACTTTGTCTCATGTTGATGTAGTAAATCGCTCAGTGTTGTTTCCAGTTGAGAGTCAGGACCAGGGTTCGTCTCAATGTCGTTTGCGCACATCAGCAGTTGGAACAGTATGACAGTGAGGAAAATGCACTGCGTCTCAGCTCTTCTCGCTCGGTTTGTGTTGACACACATGGCCATGGCGAGCTTTGCGCGCTTCCCCATGAATTGAATGTATACTGCAGCAAAACGACCACAGATGCTCGGAAATAATTTGACTCTAAAGGCATGATCACCTCAGCTATCACTTGGTGCAATGATTTAGCGTCTCATTAAACGAAAGACTTCACTAATTAACAAAAAAAAAAACAATTAATGAAGCACTCCGAGAGAGGGGGACAAGACATGACAAAGAATTTATTGGCAATAGCTCTTCCAGCGCTAATGCCAAGGAAGCGCTAACATAAATCAAAATGCAGAATTATGTCTGGCGACAACCGAAGAAAAATGCGAAATCAAACAGCTTTGCAGAAACATACATTAGTATTGGATAGTAATCTTCTACCAACCGATCTATGAGTCATCAATTAGTGACAGTTATTATCTTTCTTTTTTTTTAATTTTCAGCATGACAATAGCACATAGTAGATATCTAGCCGAGTTACATTTTCATGATAAATGATCTGATAACTAGCAAACTATTTTTTTCTTCCTAATAATATTTGCTTTCGCAATGAACGCAGGAAGTGATCTAATAATGTCTTCATTTTCTGATGCCAGTATTTGTTGTTGTTGTTGTTGTTGTTGTTATATCTTTGCGAATTGTATTTAGTTAACAGACTACTTGTGATTCGTAATTCATTATAATCACAACAATCGAATAAGAAATGCACCTCATCTTTGAAGCCATTCAAACATAGCGGGCATACTGAACTTATAATCGAATCTGAAGTAAACCACCTTTTATATGAATATAAACCACCTTTTATATGAAAATAAACCTAAGGTTCTTGTTCTAAATCATCTGACAGGTGAGTCCCTGTGCCATTTATTAGTTATTACACCAAGATATTTTCTGGATATAATGAATCTTTAAAGGAATAATACCAGCTGTATTCATCATTTCCAACCACAGTGCGGTGCCAGTTTTGCTTAAAACAATCAATCAGTCACTGCTTAAATTCAGACAAAAAAATTTTCTCACCACCTGCCCCTCGTGCAATCCAGACAATGCCAAATTCACTTTTTTGTAAAAACTTTTAACATCCAACACCAGTTGTACCCTCCTATTTCCGTTTGTCTGAAAAGCATTTCATATGCCTGTCTGCATGTTCGATTTAGTGCAAGTCGTGTTGGTTTTAGCCAATATCTCACACATTTAACATACGTTCTAATAAATAAAGGATATCGGCCTGACTCCCCATAACACATTTTATTTGATGGATGTAAAAGTATCTTTAAAAAAATCTTTTTATTGCAAATGTGTGATTATTCTTCATTAGTTTATTTTCATTAAATCCCCAAACTCCAGCACCATATGATAACATGGGTTCTATTTGTGAATAAAATATTTTCCAGAATAAATTAGAAGAATTTCAATAACCCCTTTTCTACCCCTTCTAGCGACTTCTGTCCAGCCAGACATCAAGTTTAATCTTGTTGTAAAAACAATGCCTAAACATTTATATTTATTTGTTACTTTTATCTCCTCATTTCCATACCACCATATTTCATTTGCAGAGAGATACCCTCCATTACGGAAAACTATAGCATCAGTTTGGTCTAGATTTACAACCAGTTGCACTCTATCAGCTTCATATTTAAGTACATTAATTTGATTTTGCAACCTTATAACAGTGTCTGACAGCAATATCACATCATCGGCAAATAACAATCAAAACATTTCAGTTCCTCCAGGGATTAGTTGAATGCCATGTCTCCCACGTTTTGATAGCGCCACAGCAAGTTAATGAAAAATGGATATGGTAGAGGGCTTAGCGCAAAACCTTGCTTGACACCTCTTGGACAATTGAAATACTGGGATGTACACAGGCTAGAACGGTATTACAGATTCCTCTCAGCGCATTATACAATTTTCCATCCACACCAGATTTCCTCAGGCGCTCTCATAATAGGTTTCTGTTAACCGAGTCAAAGGTCTTCTGGAAGTCAACAAAAGCCACGTATAATTTCGAATTTGTGGAGAGATATTTTTGAACTAAACATTACAATGTGAAAATATGGTCAATGGTGCTATATCCACATCTAAAACCCGCCTGCTCCTTAACAGTTTGTTATTCTCTTTCCACCCATTTAGTAGGTCTTGAATTCAAAATACTGGTATAGATCTTGCCTAATACACTGGACTGACCTACACCTCGATAATCATCTGGGTTATTAATGTCACCTTTTTATGCAATGGTATTATGATGGATTTCGACCACTGAGTTTGTTAAAAACATGCACCAGAAATTCAATAACCAAAATATTAGCATTTATTTAGCATTTCATTTACAATTCCATCTGGGCCAGCACTTTTACCACATTTAATCTTTTAATGCGTTCTTCTAATTCACTTTTTTGATTGGGTCTTTGTATATTTTCATTACAATGGCCAGTGTGACTATCCTCTTCATAAATATTATCATGAGAATTAAAAACACCGTAAAAATGATCATGCCACTTTTTTTTAAATTGACATTTCATTATATACTAGTGACTTTCAGGTAATCATTCTAAGAGTTGACCAATTGTTTTCGGGTCTCTAACTGAATATTTTAATTTTTCTACTCTGAAATGATCAAAATATTCCCTTTTCTCTCTCTTTAGCTTGCTATATTCTTTCCGTGCGTTTACATACATTTGCCTTCGATTATTGATGTCAGCTCTAGAATGCTGGTAATTTCTCAGAAGGCCCTTAACTCGTCTTTTCATAACTTCACATTCCCTATCAAACCAGCCATCTTTTTGTTTTTTCTTCTTCCCCACTGTATGCACCATACATGCAACAGCACCATACATTGCACCGGTAAACGCATCTAGACATTCATCAGCATCACCATCCAATCCATCGTTCACCTGTTTCATGCGTTCGTTAAACATGTCAGATTCCAATTCACCCCTGTAAGTCTGAGCATTCTCATCATTCTATACAATCTTCTCTTCTCCACCCTCATTCATTGTCCTGTCTTTCTCTTCCGTCATTCCTTTCTTCCATCTCAATTCAGCTGGTAGGTGCCAAGAGTGAAGATTATCACTAACACACAAATCAAAATCAAATTGCAATTCTTCAGACACAATGAAAGAACCATTACACACTACTATCATATGGTGATACATATGTAAAATCGCTGCGTGGATCACCCTACCAAAATCCATTCAATATGACTAATTCAAACATGAAACAAAAATCTAAGCCTTTGACCCAAAGCATCCACATTTCCATCTTTAGAATGCCTTATATTCATCTTTTCATTTTCTCTGTCATCCAGTATATTTAAATGACTTGTCATATTTTCAATGGTGGGCTGCTCACTTCCAGTTTTGGCGTTCAAATCACCACATAAAATTATGTAAACATTTCCATTCTGGAATGCAATTTTTCTTCTAAAATAAGAATACAATTTTTCACATCAGTGTAGATATAAAAAGGATTACCTTCAGGGGGAATATATCTTGCAATCATAGTACATCTTTATTAATATCAAATATACTTTTCTCAATTTTCAAAACAACCAAATTGTCACAATTTATTTCAATTCGTTTAACCAAGTGAGAATAATAGATTTAACAAGTATAAAAAACTCCACCCCATTTTTCTACCAAATGATGACAGTTTTTTTGTTTGTTTGTTTTTTTTTTGCTGGAGAGCTAATTTTTACATAACTGTGAAAAAAAAAATGTAACTGAAGTCAAAAGCCTGATTAGTAAAGGTTTCAGTTAAGACGCAAACTCAAATGAACATGCATAATTTACAAAAGATGCATCATCTATTTGCTACACAGGTTTTCAACGTTATAATGAAAGAACGATAACTGAGTCGGTTGATCGAGCCTGGCCTATTTACTGGAGGTTGACCCAGAACGCAAAGAACGCCTGTAGCTGTCACTGTCACTGGTCGCGCGCCGTGTGTTGCCACTCATTGACAAGAAACTTGACAACCCACTTTGCTGTGTCCCTCTACCCGCACTGCCACCAGTGTCACGTGTTGCAGGCTGCCCACTCTGCCCTCTCTCCCTTCACGTGCACAGTCCCTCCCTCCCCCTGCAAAGAAGTTTTTACCCCACTTTTACCACCCATTTCCCCACGAACGTCACTGTCCTGCTTTGAACTGTTTGGTTTGAGATTGGCGTGTCTTGGGGATTCCCTATGGTGATCCACTGGTGTGTTGACCCGGTGACCTTGACTTGACTGCCAATCAGCTGTTGTGTTGCTGCTGTTCTCCACCATTGGCACCGTGCTGTCTGCTGTTCCGCCTGATGATGGAGGTGACGAAGTGTCCATATCGTGATCGGCCCTCACTGCTGCGGCGTACGACCTCCGTGCTCGTCTCGGTCCGATCTTCATCACGCCTCTGTCAAAATAAGCTGACATCCCGTCATGCTTGGCCTGTACCACCATTGCAGCTCGCCATCTGGTGAAGTCGTTGGCCGCCCGCACACCTTGCCCTTCAAGCTGACTTTTGAAGTCTTTATTTGTCAGGATCTCCAACTTGTCCCTCCAACTATGCACTTTGAATATCATGGTTTGGGGTCACCCTGTCTGATTCTATGTGCTCTGATGATATGGTGTTCATTCCACTGCTTTGGGCCCTCTACACTGTTCAGTGCTGACACATCAGCTGACGCACACTGGTCGTAGTTTTCTCTGTCAGAGCACATAGGGACACCATAGAACAGTAGATTATCCCTAAAGGAAAACTCCTCTAAACGGTCAATTTCAGAGTTCATTTTATCATGTTCTTTGCATAGTCTGTCCACATACCGGGCAAGTTTGTGGGTGACCTCTTTCTGCTCCGCTGATTCTGTGTTGAGGGCCGTGATGTCATCGGTGATTTCTGACACCGCCTCTGACAGACGGATGTTTTCCTGTTCAAGTCTATTGCAGCGTTCATTAATTTCATCACACTTTTCACTGCCACGTTTCAGTTCGGACTTGATGACAGACAGATCACTTCGAATCAAGTTATTTTCTTCTTCGCTATTTTGTTTACTCTGTCTATCAATGGCCTGAAGAATTTGCTGTGCGAAGTCAGGGGTGATGTGTGTTGTTGTGTTGTTGATTCCACGTGTGTAGCAGGTGTTTGCTGAACATCATCCTCTGTGACACTGCCATCCCTCTGCAAAGGTCCGGGGTTCGTCTCCACGTCATGGGACAGGTGTAGGCGTCCCACCGGCCGCAAGGCATAAATTAAACACAGCGTGACGAGGGCCTGGCTGAGTATGGGCAGCATGTGTACTACACACGCGCTGTCATAGCACATTGTGTTTGCACTCGATGCTGTTGCACCTGGGGAGTGACCAGCCGAAAGGCCCAGTGGTGGTGAGGGGTCATCGCTCACAACTGAGGAAGCGAGGATTCTCAGCGAATTTCTGAGGAGACACACACTGAGAACAACGCAAAAAAAAAAAAAAATGTCAACACACTGGTCGCTGACATTGCCCTCGCTTCCGCTCACCTGGCTGACATTGTGAACTTTGTGTGACCTTGTCACTGAGACACAAACGTGCTTGATTCTGCTTCTCCACAGATTGATGTCAAACCATTGTGTCTGCTACTGTTCTTCACTGACTATTCACACACACCTTACTGTCACTTCACTACTCACGTGCATGCTACATGAACGCCGCACCTTGAAGCCGAAGGTAGAGCAACCGACTGACATTGTTGACTAGTCGCCATGTTTTTCAGCGCCGTGAGAGAGAGACAGACAGACAGACAGACAGACAGGGACAGAGAGAGACACAGAGAGACAGAGACAGAAAAAGACAGAGAGAGACAGAGACTGGAAGAGACAGAGTCACCATGCTCAAACTGTGAAATGTCATGCATCTGAACATCATTTAAAGAAACCAGACCAGAAAAAGTGAGCTAACACCAAGACGGACAACTTAGATCGTTACATGGTATTTAGCGATGCTTTTCCTTTGCCGTACTCAGTTGCTGACATACCAACCCAGAGGTCATCCTCAGCGTTATATTTCATGACGTCAAAGAAGGCCTCCAACTCCTGCTCAGTCTCCTCCAAGCTGACTAAAGAAGCACCATGTTCTTCGCATGCCGTCTTGAGACCAGGTCTAGGGGTACCTCTTTTATACATATAAAGATAGCACCTCCCTCCTCCGGGATCTATCTAAAGAGATGAACAGACAAAGGGGGGAGACAATGGAACAGAAAGTTGAGGCATGTGCGTGGATTGATTGGTGCATGAAGACAGCATTTGCATGTGTGCAAAAGTGCACGGGTAGATGAGGGAGGCTATATAAGTTCCAGAACAAACACTTTACAACTACTCCACCCATTCCTTACCCCCTCTGAAAATCAGAATGTGGCTTTTGTTCAGCAGCAGCAAGCAACACCACCACCACCAACAGCAGCAGCAGCAGCAGCAGCAGCAGCAGCAACAACAACAAGAGCAACAGCAACGACAACGACACAAAATGCTCACGCACACACACTATCACCACCACTACCCTTACACACGCTAGAACGCACGACCGCGCGCGCGCGCGCGCGCACACACACACACACACACACACAACACACACACACACACACACACATGCTCGCACGTACGCACGAACGTACACACACACACACACACACACACACACACACACACACACACACACACATGCTCGCACGCACGCACGCACGTACACACACACACACACCACACACACACAGCGCGCACGCGCGCGCGCGTGCGTGCGTCTCACGCACGCACGACACACACGCACACACACATACACACGCACACGCAGAGAGAGAGAGAGAGGAGAGAGAGAGAGAGAGAGAGAGTGGTGTTGTGCTATTTCAGTTACTGTCTGAAGCTCACTTTCAAAAGTTTGGATTCGTGTAACGATTGTGACGGCACAAATTGTAACAACCGCGCAAAATGTAACAATCGTTACATTTTGCGCGGGCAGCCCGCACAAATTGTTACAATTGTTAGAATTTGCACGTGCTGCCCGCGCAAAATGTGACAAATAGTTACAATTTGCGAGAGGCGCCCACCTTTGGACGAAACTAGCGAAAAAATGACAGAGCTTTTGTCATTAAAAATCAAATTGAAGTGTAATCTTTAAGCAATTGATTGATTTGTCTCTATTATATCAAATGGAATGATAAAAACAAAATCTGCATCTAACTTTCTAAATGTTATTTGTTTGTTTCACTTGCTCTTCCCTCCATTTAGAATTATTTCTATATATATTAAAAAAGGAGAAGTGAGCGCGCACGCGCGCGCGCGCGTGTGTGTGTGTGCGTGCGTGCGTGCGAGCATGTGTGTGTGTGTGTGTGTGTGTGTGTGTGTGTGTGCGTGCTTGCGTGCGAGCATGTGTGTGTGTGTGTGTGTGTGTGTGTGTGTGTGTGTGTGTGTGAGTGAGTGTATGTGTGTGTGTGTGTGTGTGTGTGTGTGTGTGTGTGGTGTGTGTGTGTGTGTTGTGTGCGGTCGTGCGTTCTAGCGTGTGTGTTCAACGCACTAAAAGCCTTATAACTCCGCTGTGTCTTTTGCCGATCTCCTCCCAATTTGGTGTATGGCTTGGCGGGGACATTGCAATGCGTTACGGCGAAGTTCCCTGGAAGTTGGAGTGCGGCTACTCCTGTGGCATGGTTATCAAGAATTGGAGCCTTTATATCTCTGGCGTAATAAAGAATTGTGGCTTTCATAACTCTGGTGTATTGCGGCCAGTTCTCCTTAAATCTGGTGTGAGAATTTATCATAGCATTGGAAGGCCTTACAGTAAATTTGAAGAGAATAGGGACTTTCCTGATAGAGCTGCGTTTCTCTGGACATCATCTGCCTTTATAACTCTGGTGCATTGGAGTCGATAATCTTCAAATTTGGTGTGAGGATGTATCATAGCATCGGAAAGCCCTACAGCGATTTTGAAGTGAATAGAGTTGATTTTTTTTTCTTGTAGAGCTGTGCTCTTCAAATTGATAACCATGAATTGCAGACACAAATGGGAAGTTCCTATCAGCGAACAGAAATAAAAAAAAAAACACACGAAAACCATTGACCGCACGTGATGGCAGACAGCGAACACCTATAAAAAACACTGACAGCACTGACTCCCCATAGCCTGACCGACTGCACCACCAGCAAGAAACAGCACTGTAGATTTTAATGCTTACACATTTTAATCAAATTTTAACAGATGCCGCTCCCAACTCGGTTGAGCACTTTTTAAAAAATTGTTGTTGTTAGTAACACCATTATATATATATATATATATATATATATATATATATATATATATATATATATATATATATATATATAACATGTGTGCCACAAGACATAATTACGTTTACAAATGCATCATACAAATGAGTACCAATGCAGTTGCATACATTTTTTTTTCTAAGATAGCATTTGTTTTCACACTTGCTAGATTACATGATATTTCGGGAAAAAAACACTATTAATTGTAAATATAATTTGTAAAGCAAAACATTTTCGGTAATATCTCTAGTTATAGCAGAAAACAACTGTTGAAACTAAATTCTAAACAGTATTGTTCTGTAACATAGTGGGCAACAGTTTTTCTTCCTCATATCATGAAAAAGTGCAACTGAACAAAATCTAGGAATGCTGACTTTCTGGACTTTTAATTAACGAACAACACTGTAGGGTAACACTTTTTCGCCCTTTTAATGTTATACGGCCGTAATTAGACGGTCATAGCTTATAACAGTGCAGCTTACAACACGAAATCAACTAGCAGTAATGCCGACACAGAGCTCACTGGACAAACGAGAAGACGTCTCCCAAAAGTATGTGCCAAACTTGCGAATAAACCCTGTATCTGACATATATACACAGCAATAATAACTGTAGAAATGAAGACAACTCAACATTCATTCAAGACCGGCACAGCATTTTTTAATGTAGTCTGCACTACTGCTTCCACTGTGTTCTATCAAGGGGGACATCTTCCCCGGAAGTCGTGTCGATGTTGGAGCTTCTGAGGTTGGCCTTCAAGGAGTCTTTTTTATCTCTTGAGAGGCCTTCCTTCATCACGTTGTCTTCCTTCAGTTTGTCCATAGAGCAGCATCTTTGGAATTCTGCTGTCCTCCACACAGACAATGTGTCCTGTCGATTGGGCTTGGCTTTCAATGAGTATACACTCAATGCTGCGTAAGCGGCACTTCTTCAGGACCTGTACGTTGGACACTCTGTCTTGCCATTTGATGCTGCAGATCTTGCGCAAGCATCGTTGATGGAACTGTTCGAGTTGCTGTACGTGTCGGTGGTACGTGGTCCACGTCTCACAACAATAGAGGAGAGCAGTCAGAACCACAGCCCTATACACGGCAATGTGTCACAAGCACACAAGTCTCGATGAGTTGTGCACATCTGCCATGTGCATAGCTAGAGAGAACTTTTGTTGTTGTTTGTTTGTTTGTTTTAACTTCCTGTGAATACTAACTCAGTGGTGAACGTTGACAAATTCGACTGGTATATTTTTACAGAATTGAGGATGGTTTTGGAGTCAGTCACATCTGCTCCATCTGCACTGTTCTTCAGCTGAAGAAAAATTTTCAGTCTCCTAGAATACCCAAAAGAAATTTCTTCAGACAATGGTACTCAGTTTGTGTCAAACCTCATGAAAGAAATTTACCGATTGTTGTCCATCAAGTCAGTCAATACAAGTTTGTACCATGCCATGCCAAACAGAATGGTTTGAAACGATTAAATGGTACCCTTAAATTGATGTTGAAGAAAGTGGCACCACAACACCCTCAGACTGGGACCATTACCTCCCAGCAGTTCTGTTTGCGCACAGAAAAATGCCTTGTGAGAGCACTGGATTTCTCACCATTTGAGCTGCTTCGTGGTAGAAAACCTAGAGATCCAACTGATCTGTTGGCAGTTTCGTGCAATCTCACACCTGAAGACTCAATGTACTCCCCAGCCCCTTAATCATTTATGTGACAGAACTGAAAACTCTTTTGAAAGAGAGCATGGACATTGCTATTCAACACATTCACAAAAAGGCTGTGGAAACACATAAAAAAGTACAAGGATGTGAAAGCAGTCAGGCACACTCATTTTCTATTATGATATGTCTTGATGAGGTACTTGTGTCGTTGCCCACTGACAAAAACAAATCGTTGAATGCAGTTGAAATTGTTGATTCTTTCTATCCTGATTATATTATACTGATCAACAACAAAAAGAAATGTTTTTTTTTCATGCAAAGATGTTGGTGAAATGCAATAGATGTAAATGAGATCAGTTTGGCAATGTGACACTTCCTGTACATTTCTGCATGTTGTGTTGACTTACAGTTTTACACACGAATGTGTAAAATGCAACTTCTGATATTCCTGATGAAGATTCTCGAGCTTGCGGCCCTGATGTTTCAGACACTCATTTTCCTGATGATACCACACGGTTGTGATAAGTGTGGTTCTGAAACAGACATTTTTTTCATACATTACATAGTGATCCAAAACATTGTATGCTTCGTTACATGAATTTGATGTGTGTGTGTCCAAGAGTGATGAACATGTGACAGCAGCGTCTGTGATCACTGAGGGATGATGATTGATTGCCTTGAAATCCGAATGTATACCCACACCGTCCCACTTGTTTCTTCTAAAGAGACCATTCACAATGTTAACTTTGATGAGCAATTATCTAATGTGCAAAGAGAAAAGCTGAAATCTGTATGCCACAGTTTTTTTACTTTGTTACAGATAATCCTGGATGTGTCAAATCTATGGAATTTTTCATGAAATCCCACTTACCGATAGCAACCTATTAGGTTGAAACCAAACCCATTACATTTTTTCAGCAACTGAAGTTGTTAAAACAGGAAGTTGAGACTATGCTTAAACTTGGTGTCATTGAGCTAGTTGGTCTCTAATCCTAACAACTCTCCAATTGTACTTGATGAAAAAAAAAAAAGATAGATTAGTCAGGTTCCACATTGATTTCTGTGCGCTTAACAAAATTACTCGTTTTGATGTGGGACCCATTCCCGGATGTTGAAGAACTGTTTGCATAAATCTACTTCATCAAGATTGGTACAGCGTACTTCACCATGATAGGTGCAGTGTACTTCACCGAAATTGGCGCAGTCTACTTCACCGAAATTGGCGCAGTCTACTTCACCAAGATTGACTTGTCAAAAAAATATTGGCAAATTCGGGTTAAGCCTATGGACAAAGAAAAGACTGCATTTCAACCCCCCCTGGGACTTTTTTAGGGACACTCATGTAATTTGGTTGATTTCAGTCCCTGCTACTTTTGCTCAGATGATACGTTCGTTGAAATTTGCGGTGAGTGCTCTAACATGACCAGTGCTTAACACCAGTTTTTTTATGACATTCTGGTTGCTAACATTACTTGGAAAGCACATCTTCAGCATGTGACAGTTATTTGTCAGTAATTGTTGGATCTTGCACTCACCTGTTCGATGACCGTCCAAGATGTTCGCTGGTTTTGAAGAACTAGAGTTCTCTGGTGCTCATGTTTTTTCTCATGGCATTCTCAAGCCTCAAGCAGAGCAAGCTCACTCACATCTTGGTCCTGATAGAGTACTATCGGAAGTGTGTTCCTCATTTCACTACCCTTGTTTCTCCTCCGGACCAATCTCATAAAGATTCCAAGCATAAATCAATTACATGTACACCTGAGTGTCAGGAAGCTTTTCAGCTGATTCAGGGAATTCTTGCAAACAAGCCTGTTCTCAAACTTCCAGACCATTTCTGGTCAGTTCGTTCTGAGAACAGACGATTTCACCTATAGTCTGGGTGGTGTTCTTTTGCAGGAACATGATGGGGTTTTTGCATCCTGTTGTTGTCATCGGCAGGAAATTGCTTGACAGACTTGTTACTTTACAATTTAGAGGGAGTGTTCAGAGTTTGTTTGGCGTATCTAGAAGCTATCTTGCTATCCTCTGGAGACAAAACTTTTTTTTGTCTTTTCTTTTTTTTCCCCAGATCCAGACCCATAAGCCACTCGCATTATCTCACTAGTTCTTTTTTTTCAAGAATGCCAGTCACTTGATGGTCTCTTCTGATGCAAGCATTCATGTCAATCGTATTGCAATGTTTCACCGCTGATGTACTCAGTCCGAATGGTCAGTCTCTTCTACTATTCCATAACTGTTGTTGGTCAAAAACATTTTGTATCGCCTCTTTAGTCTTTTTTCCTCTATAGATCGCTATAGTGAAGCATAGGACATTTTGTCCTGATCTACAGTAAAAAGTCTCAATTTATTTTTTCTATGGACATTGTTGTGGGTTTGGGGTGTGTTTTTGATAGGGCATCGTTAGGACTTTCAAGAAAAAAGGTACTTTCTGAAAGTCTTTTGTCGAAATCTTTGATTGTCATTTAATCGCATTATTGTTTTAAATGCAGTTTCGGGCAAATGTTTTTGCACATCTTGGTGATAATTTGGAAACGCCCAAACTTTCTCATAATATCTTTTGAAAACAAATTATTTCGCGCTGTATTTAAACTGGAAATCTTTTCACGTGACCGTTTGACAAGAGTTAAATTCCCTCTGTGTTAGTTTTTTTTTTTCTTTCTTTGAGAAATCTGCCAATTTTTATTTATTTATTTTTTTTTTTTTTAAGGGAGGTGGATATTGTCACAAGCACGATTCTTTGAAGGCGAAATGTGCACATCCTGCGATCGTGCATAGCCATGATTTTTTTATTTTTTTTTTTTTTCTTAACTTCCTGTGGAATACTACGGGTTGGTCGAACCGTTGACAAAACACACTGGTTAGGCTTTGCACCTATCGAGTATGGATTTGGAGTCAGTCACATCTGCTCCGTATGCTCGCTGTCTTCCCTGCTTGTTGGTCATCGGTATTTTGCTAGTTTGAAACTCTCCCGCCCCCCCTCCCCCCTAGAGGGTGTCAGGTGATTTTTTTTTTTTTTAAAAAACCATGTGCTGCCTATTCTTTGAAAGTAAACCGTAGGTTAGCTGAAATGCTTTCTTGGAAACAGTTGTTAGATCAGAAATGTTCAGATTTTGTAATAGTGTGGTGGTTTTGGGAAGTGCTCATTTCAGTATGCTCGTCGGGTGTTTTTTTGCTGAGTTGTGTTACGGGTTTGTCGTTTCGATTCTACTCTTTCGAATCTATCCAATACGTGTTTGATATGTTGAACAGTTGGCAGATTGGGAGTCATTTATGGTGTTTGTCACTGTGTAGGGATTTTTCCACCTGGGAGGTGCTGGTCCTGGCTGGCGAGTGAACGGTGAAACAGTGGGAGTTGTCTGAGCTGTCCTTTCTTCCCGTCCTAGTGGTGTGGCGTCATTTTGAGGCCAAGACCTTGCTTTTCTCCCACGTTGCCCTTGTCTTGACAGCCAGTCAGCCTTCGCCTACCTCTGATGAGCAGCCATGTCTCCCTAGTGTCCTCCCTTCTGGGACGACTGACGACTTGACCAGTTGCTCTCTTTTTTTCTGACTGGGGGGGGTTCTGACTTGGACTTTCCCCTGTGCCCAGTCGCAGGTGCAAGGACCAGCTGCCGTCTTCTGCGCCCAGTTCTAAGAAGTGGATTGTGTGGACTGTCTGCATCCGAAATTGAGGTCAGAGTGAATTGATTTTTAGTTGGTGTGTGTGCAAGTCTATACCCCAGCTGTCGTGTGAACAGCTATATACACCTGGGATGTGCTTTGTGAGAACTTAAGAAGGATCTGAATCATATCCCAAAAAGACTCTAAATAATAATTTCTTTGTGGGAAAGTTAGAATCTCCCTTTGTTGTTTTGTTGATGTTGTTATTTGTTTCATGCATGAGTGAGGCCTATGAATTCTCTTTACCCTTGTTAGTGTATTGGCCTCGTGTGTGATGATATGGAGCTTTCCAGCCAACAGTCCCCCCAGTGCGACGGCCTACGTACGCAGATCTTGATATATTCATCAAATTAGTCTACAACCCCACATGGTGATAGTTGTTCATGTGCTATTCAGTCCACTTTCATCCTCATGTTTAGCTATAATGTACGATGCCTTGCTAAATTCGTGTTTGTGCTGCTATGTACAGGTGGTGTCATTGAGTGAAAGAAAGAAGTTTGAATAAAATACACTACTGTTCACGCATCACTACTGCCCAGAGATTCACTGAGTGCTCACCAGTCTACCAAAATAGTCAGTAATTTTTCTACATCTTTTTATCTCTGTGTGTTGATGACTGACAGGTGATGGTGGAACTCACTACGCAGCAATGACGGTGAAGGCTGGGAATATGGCCTCGCATCTTACCACACTTGAATCGTAAGTCGCAAAGCGTTGACAGTGCCGCTTGC